>JAPZQE010000120.1:0-15062 GCA_028828645.1 Rhodotorula sp. PL61-2
CGTGGGCGCCCCCCCGCCCACCCCGCTCCCAGCCTTCCACCGCTCGTCGCTCGACCCCGTTCGTCAAGCGATGCTAGGGACATTTGCTTTGCTCAAATCGATGCAACGGTTGCCGAAGAGATGTATGCGCTTCTGCCCGCTTTGAAGCCGCTATCGCTCTCGACCGCCTCCCCACCTTGGCCCACATGCGATCGCGCCTTGGCTTCGCTTCCGCTCGTCTCGTTCTTCCGCCTTGCTCTTCATGGCTTGGCTACGAGCAAGCCGTTTCGTCACCGTCATCGCTTGACTTCCAGAATGCCGCCGTGATGCCGCCGCTGTCAAGCCGGGCATCCACCTCGTACCATGCAGGGCTTCTTTGACTCGCGGCGTGGCAGCTCTTCGTCCCTGCATACGCTTCTGCGTTCAAACATTTGAGCAGAACGCTTGCTTTGAGCACAACTACCGGTGCAGCACGCGCAGCAGCCATCTCGCTCGTCTCCGCTCCCCTTCCACGCACGCGGATGCGCCGCCGCGCCGCCGCTCTCTTACCGGGAAGGGCTTACAAGTGGAGTAGCTGGTTGACGCGCCTGTGTGTCGCTTCAACGCCGTGTCCTGGCGAAACGGCTGCTGCGTGACTTGTCGCTTTCTGCTTCCTCCTCTCCAAAGCGACCTTTGCAAATCGAGGGCAACCCGCTTACATATACGCCTTGCCAATCTCTTCCGCCGCTCCTGCTCTTGAGCTGACATTTGCTGAGCCTGCGTTAGAGGCGCAGCGGGCTTCGGCAATGGGGATCCATGTGAGCTGTTGAGGCGGCAAAGGCGCAAGGTCGACCTCTTCTTGCGCTCTTCAGGGAGCAAAGCGGCTTCTCAAAGTGAGTCAGGCTGACATGCGCGCCGGACTAGCTCAAAAGCGAAGACCATTCTCGGCTACCCATCCTTTCCTCCTTGCAAGATGACAAACGACGGCTGGGACGGCACAGCCTTCCTCAGCTCGCTCAAGACGGTATTATTCCACAACGCTTACTGCATGTGATCTCGCTTCATCTCCCGCAAGTACTTGCGAAACTCGGGAAGGACCAATGAGGTTCCGCCGTGCGCGGCTCAGGTCCTGCTTCGGGCACCACCTGATCTTGACGCCCTATGCCTTGCACACCTCGAACACCGCTCCGCGCGCGTCTGCACTCTTCCCGTCGAGTGTGGTGCGGGGCGCGATGGTGTCCGGGAGGAACAGCTTGCGGAGGGAGGGCGAGGCAGCGACGAGGCGTGCGGCGCTGTCAATGGTTGAGCCGTCACCATACGGCGTGAGGAAACGGTAGTGGAGGTATTGAATCCGTGCGTGAAGCGGCTGGGCACGGCATGCCCGCCAAGCGCGAAAAAGGATCGGCGCAAGGCCCGCGGTGTAGGAGGCGGGGACGTTGCTGCCGCTGCCGCTGGCTTGGGAGGAAGAGTCCAAGTAGATAAGTACGAGCTGGCTGATAAGCTCCTGCTGGAGCGACGGCCAGCCGCGGCACCGCGTTTCCGTGATGCGAAGGGCCCGGAGCGAGGGGAACGCGGGAGGTGTGAGGATGAATGAGATAGTGATGGTAGCGGACTCTCCGTCCTGCTCTTCATTTTCAGGGTAGTATACGCTTACAAAGGAGACCATGCTTGTGAAACGAAGGGCTTGTGAATGCGCAGATCGCACCCGTACATCAGCAGGCTCTGGAGGTCAGCGGGATAGAGGATGAGTCCGCCACTTACGCTGTGCGGAACGCCGGCAGCAAGACGTACTCGGAAGATGCTGCGTGAGGAAGGCGAGGTTCAATCGAGCCAAAAAGCCGTCCGTAGAGGCTCCATTGGCAGACAGCCGGGAAAGCATTTGCAAATACCGACGACAGCCCTACACGTTGGGATTCGCGCCGGTCGTGCGCACACGCGTATGCTGCGTGCCCGCGTGCTCCCTCCTTCACGCTTCTCGCGCTGGAACCGTGCGACGTGCACATCGGTGTCGCCCTGCACGACCTTCAGAGGAGCGGGCAAGCGGGATCAAGGAACAGCTTGGACACGAGGTAGCACGCGCACAGAGTGTACTGGCGCCTGACTTAGGCCTCCTCGAGGGGCAAGAGGGGAGCCGCGTCTCGGAGGCCCCCCTATGATGAGGCGATACAGCTTGGGAGGGAGGGGATCGAGGCATTCTGTGGCTGTGCACGCGGCCGAAAGCTGTACAGAACGGTTCTCGAGCGTGTCTTGCGGGCGTTTCGACTCAATCGCAGCGTGTGAGACGGACGGCGGGTTCTGGACGAGGGAGCGAGCGGACGTCCAGCTCGCAGACTCAACTGCCCGCTGTTACGGGTTCTAGCACTCGCGACGCTTCGCGCAGCTGAGCTGAGCTCTCCCGGCACCGAGCAAACCCACCCACGTTCCTACACGCGCCGAGATGGCGTCGCGGCATCTCCTCAACCCGCTCGCCCCGCTGGGCGTCCCGACACCGTCAGCACTTGACGGGATCTCGGACGAGCTCGAGCGGGACTTGCGAGCCTGCGAGTGCGGTCACACGGATTCTGCGTACGACCTGGCTGATGCCTTGCTTCGACAGACGGCGCCCTACTCATCCAGCAGGCCGGCATCATGCTCAAGGCGTGCGCCCACTTTCGCTGTAGTAACTCATGCGCTTACTCACGCCCCCTTGTGCAGCCCGCAAGTTGTCATGGCGACCGCACAGGTGCTGTTCCAGCGCTTCTGGTTCGTCACCTCGCTTAAGCACTTTGGCATTCGCGTGCGGTCTCTCCACCGTCTCTCGCCCGCGTTCAACCTCCTCACCCGGCTTCGCCTCCAGGACGTCGGTATGGGCGCCCTCTTCCTCGCGTCTAAGCTGGAGGAGGCGCCTTTGCGGATCCGCGACATCGTCAACTGCTACTCATACCTCGACTCGCTCGTTACGTACTGTTCCTCGGCGCCCTATCCGCCCGCAGCATCGTATGAGTCGTACGCGCCGATGGACTACTTCGCAACCGAGTTTTACGACCTCAAGGACGCCATGGTCATCGCCGAGATGCAAATCTTGAAGCGCCTCGGGTTCCAGACGCAGTGCGGGCTGCCGTACGGTCATCTCGTCAATTACCTCCAAGTTCTTGAGCTCGCGGGCGAGAACGACCTGGTGCGGCGATGCTGGGGGTTCTGTAACGACCTGTGCGTTCGCTCTCTCCTTGCCCTCCCCCTCCCCGCTCATACCGCTTCTGCACAGGCTGCAAACCGCCGCGCCAGCGTTGTACCCACAGAGCACCCTTGCCGTCACATCCATCTACCTCGCAACGCGCCTCGCCTCACCGCCGATCGCCCTCCCGCTTGAGCCTGTCCCGTGGTGGACACATTTCGACACGACCGAGAACGAAATCGTCGATGTCGCGGGGATGCTGCTCCGGCTGTATAGGCAGTGGGGGAGCGATCCGCGGAGGGCGGGTGAGGAGGATGGCGAGGGGAAGGGAGAGAAGAGGGAGAGCGTGTGGAGGAGGCTAGGGCGGATACCCGTTCGGAAGGCGGGCGTGAGGGAGCTACTCGCGCGGGACGGTGCTGGGAACGGGAGTGCAACGCCACGGTAGCGGATGTGCGGGTGTATAAGTGTTGTTGCCGTGCCAGCCGTGCGAGTCGGGCTCTCTGAAGATAGCAGTCCGTCCTCGTCGCTCCTCTTCTCGCCTTCTCCCTGCCTGGACCTGCATTCCTGATTAGGTTTCGCGCATGCTTGAGAGTGAGCCCGCCACTTTACGGGATCTGACCTTGCCCGTCGCTCACCTCGAGACGTTCCCCTCCCCTCACTCGCTACGACTCGCTAATCTCCCTTCGAGCGAGCTTGAGACTGCTACTCAACATCCAAAGAAAAGCGACGAGGTTCCACGGACTGCTACAACCCGCCCGCCTGCCGCTCTGCTTCCACCGCTCTTCATCAGCCATGTCCAAGGTCCGTCCCTCTCCCTCTCTCAGCACATCACTCCAAGCTGAGCAAAACCACGCACAGCCTATCTTTGGTGGTCCCGCATCATGGCCCGCCTTCACCGCTGTGAACGACACCCTGCGCGGCGGCGCGAGCACCTCGTCCTTCGTTGTTGACCCCGATTCGAACGTAGCGACCTTTTCGGGAGACCTGGGTGCGCCGCAATACACGCTCGATCCTTGCACATTAATGCTGACCCCCTCTTGCACGCAGACATCACAGCCCTCGGCGGTGCCGGCTTCGCATCGCAATCCACGCTCTTCCCCTCGCGCCTGTCCCTCCCGCGCTCTCAGCACGCCGGTCTCCTCCTCACCTTCATCGCTCCATCTCCCGCCCTCTCAACAACCGCACCCGACAAGCCGCGCCCTGTGACGCGCTTCGTCCTCGCACTCAAGACGGAGGAGCCGGCGCGTCGCCCCGACGGGCGGAGGAAGAGCGTGACGGTGTACGAGTTCACGTTCTCCTCCGTCGACGTTCCCGACGGTCTCTTCGACGAGGAGGTGGTGGAGAAGGGACGGCGCAGCGTGACGCTCCTTGCGCGCTGGGCCGACTTCAAGCCTACCTACCGCGGGCGGCCCGCGCCGGACGCGCCGCCGCTCGACCCCTCGCGGATCTACGAGCGCGTCCCCTTTCCTCATCCAACGTGAGCTGCGTACTGACGCAGAGACGTGCAGGTTGAGCTTCATGGCGCGCTCGCACTTTGGCGAGCAGGCGGGCGGGTTCGCGCTCGAGCTCGTCAGTGTGTCGGCGGCAGGGCGGGGGCGGGAGCGAGCGCTGCTGCGCAAGGCTTTGGAGGCGCTGATTGGGGCGTGGGCGGGTTTAGCGGGCTGGGTGAATGCGTGGTGGCGTGGAGAGAGGGACGGGGCGGTGAGGCTGCCGTGAAGCCAGTTGGAGGGATCTTCGTGCGCTTGCTTTTGAATCCCGTGATGGGCTGTACTGCCGATGAACTCGCTGAGAGAAGAGGCGAGCGGCGTTTCTCCGCTTGGTGCGTCTCCGGGCCGGTCTTGTCTATCTACACAGATTTGCTCCCTCCAGCAGCTTCACCAAGATTGCCACTCCCAACTCGTCATCTGCATGGGCGGCCCGGGTTATCCCACATCCGCTTTCCCGGAACACGGGAAGAAGGCCTGAAAAGGATGAGAGACGTACAATCTCCCTCTCAAGCTCCTTCTGCTCCCACGTACTCCAGCTTTTCGCACGGTCCCTCGATCCGTCTTGCTGCGCGCGCTGTGCTGTGCTGCTTGCGGCGAGGGAAGCCTTTGCGGGGCAGCCGGTCGTCTATCCTCGTGCAGTAGTTCAGTCTCTTGACTGCAACTGGCGAAAATAAGAGACGGCGCACGGAGCAGGTGCACGTCGCACAGGGAGAGGGGAGTTTGGAGAAAGTCGGCTGGGAGGGGAGAGTGGCGGTGGACCTGCAGGCGGGAGGGAACGTTCAGCGGGGGAAAGGAAATGACGGCGGGAAAAAGGGGGGCGCACATGCTCATGCGGTTGAGGTGAACGTTCGCTGGTGCGTGTTGAGCGAAGGAAAGGCAGCATTTATCCGTCGGGTGGACATGAACCCCCTTCGCACCCTTGAGAAGGTCGACGCATCTTCAGGACTCGGCTGGAAGCACGCGTATGGAGAAGGAAAGCAAGCGATGCGTAGTGATGCAATGGCATAGTACGTGAGGGCGGGCCGTGGAAGGGGGCTTCTAGCTCTGGCGGCGGGAGGAAGGGGTCCGAGAGCGAAGGCGGAAGAAGGGGAGGAGAGCGGAGGAGCAATGCAAGTGAGGGGAGGCACTAGAAGCCTGTGCGCGTAAACAAGTTGCTGTCTAGTGAGTCAGGAGGAGCAGCGGACCTATCGTTCCTGCGCAAGCTCACCACAATGATCTCCAGCTTCTCAGCTTCTCAAGGACACCCTTTGCAAGCTGACCTCCTATCGCCCCCTCCGTCGTTGCATCCTGTATGCCCTTACGTGCAAGCTGGAGCAGGTACATTCAAGCCGGAAGTGCGGTAAAGAGGCCGGACCAGGCGCACAGTGCAGTGCCCACCGCACCACCGGACCCCTCTTCTCGCCTTCGGTCCCTGAAGCGGAGCTCTTGGCAGCTGTGTCGCTAATCAAGGCGTGCACGCTGGCACACTCGTATGAACATGCACCTTGAGATGAGGTGCACGACCGCTTCTCAGCGCATGCGCCACGACGATGTCCGGGAGGCCGACGGCGCCCAGCACCGCGCGTTCCCCGCATGATCACGAGACAGCGCCTCTGGACCTGGAGGCGTCAGCGGCAACGATCTAGCTGGCAATCATTGCACTCGGCGTGTGCGGCGGGAGAGGAGAGCGAGGGTAGGTCTACACATGCTCGAGCAGGGGAGCCGGCGGAGAGTCGCAGGCGGAAAGACCACGGTATCGAGCAAGCGTTAGTCTGAGAGGCTAGCGATTCAGCTTAACAAGCATTAGAAAGAGAGAGGAGGATGAGAGCAGAGCCAAGGGACAGCCTGAGACGAGGAGCGGGTCGCGCCCGGCGGAGCCCTCGCGTCGTCCGCACCCAACGCGCAGCTCGCCTGAGCAATCCAAGCGACAGAGTAGCTTCACACAGCCCTGTCGAGTTACAGTGGCCCTCCACCTACGCCTCCGTCGCCCCTCCTGCCACCTCATCGCTCCGTCCGCTCGAGGCCATGTCGCTCGTCGCCAACCCGTTCCTGAGCGACCGCAGCCTCAAGATCCGCGCAAAGGCAATCCCCTGGGACGTACGCTCACCCTTTCTTCTCCCCTTTTGCGGTGCAACTCCCCCCGCTCACCTCCTCATCGTCATCCCGGACGCTTACACCGCCCTACAGGGGTACCAGCGCGCAGGACTCCTCGGCCAGGACGACGTCCAGCTCATACAGCGCGTCGCTTTCAGCCGCGAAAAGGCAGAACCCATCCTCGACGCGGTGCGCGAGCCTCTCCTCCTCGTCCGCCAAGTGGGGGCGAACACCCACTGAACCTCCCATTCATGCGCACAGGAGGGCGAGACGTACGCTGCGCTGTATGTGCGCCTCCTCAACAAGCTCTCGCGCAACGACACCCTCCAGTTCATCCTCGTCCTTCTCGGCGACTTCATCGCAGGTGCGTCCAACCAGTTCCCAACTCACCCCTCAATGGAGCTCACACTCTGTTGCACGCAGACCGCGAGGAGCGCATCTCCCTCTTCTTCTCCCAGCCCGACTCGCCCTATCCGCCGCTCCTCAAGTGCGCTTCCTTTCCCGCTCAGTCCTCTCTGCCCGGCTGACAACGCACACCCGCAGGCTCCTCGACTCGCAGGACGATTTCGTCCGCCTCAAATCCTCAGCCATCGCCTCAACCATCCTTTCGTACGACTCTTCACCCGCCGACGCCGTTATCGCCAAGCTCCTGCAGCATCTCTCGCACCTCTTCCGTACGCCAGTACCCCCCCTCCTTCCTAGCCTCGCAGAGCTGACGTCGCCCGCACGCAGGGCAACCGAACGAGCCCGAGGGCCAGGATGTTGCGGTCCAGTGCCTCGAGTCGGTCCTGCGCGTTTCGCGCGCGCGGTCGATGTGCTGGGGCCCGGCAGAGGGGAAGGACGCGGCAGCGGCGCCCGAGGTTATCGAGGGGTGCGCCGTGCTGTCTCATGACCTAGTACAGGAGCCAGAGCTCACCAACCGGTCGCGCGCAGGCTCGTCCAGCTTTTGCGAACGAACCCGAGCCCGCAGATGCAGTATCAGCTCGGGTTTTGCTTCTGGCTGCTCACTTTCGACGAGACGATCGCTGCTCAGATCAATGCGTGCGTTCCTTCATAGTCTTTCTCGCGCCCCGCTCACCCATCCCATGTATGCAGGCACTACAACCTAATCCCCCTCCTCCTGGACCTCTCCAAGCGCGCGATCAAGGAGAAAGTGATCCGCGTTGTCCTTGCCTCGTTCCGCAACCTCGTCATCAAAGCCCCCAAGGCGAACCTCGCGCCAATGCTGGTTGAGCGCGTCCTGCCGTACGTGCAGGGCCTGCAGGGGCGCAAGTTCTCCGACGACGAGATCAAGGAGGATGTCGACTTTCTCGTCGACGAGCTGCGGACCAGCTTTGAGGGGCTGACGTACGTCTTCCTCTTTCTCATTCCCTTCCGTGAATCCCGCAAGCTGACCCGTCGGACGCAGGACGTACGATGAGTACAAGTCTGAGCTGGCGACGGGACACCTCACATGGTCCCCGCCACACAAGAACGACGATTTCTGGCGGGAAAATGCGCACAAGCTCGTCGACAAAGACCGCGAACAGCTCAAGTGCGTCCTCCTTCCTTCGTGTGCCGCTCACTCTGTTCCTCTCGAGGATCCTCTAACGCACGCCTCGACGCGCTCAGGGCCCTCGTGCACATCCTCGTGAGCTCGACGGACGCGACTACGCTCGCGGTTGCAGCGAACGACCTGGCACAGTTTGTCAAGTACTACGACGGAGGGAAGAAGTATGTTCCGCTTCCCATCTTGCTCTCTCTGCCCTTCTCTCTCGGTTCCTTTCCCTCCCTACTTCCGTGCCCCTCTCTCCTCCGTCGCGCGTGCTCGACACAGCCTTGCGCTGCCTCCCTGCCGCGTCCTCCCACCCCACCTCGGGCTCGCGCTGACCCGCTCGCTCCTCCTACCCTGCGCGCGTGCAGGGCCATCGACGACCTCGGGGCGAAAGCGCGCGTAATGGAGCTCATGACGCATGCAGACCCGGACGTCAAGTACCAGAGCCTGGTCGCGACGCAGCGCCTGTTGTCGCATGCGTGGGCGTGAGCGCGCTCTCTCCGCCCCTTTCCCTTCCGACCATCCCGTTCGTCTTGTAGATGCTGTCGTCGCCGTTTTGGTGCGCTGTGCTGTTATACCGCTTTTGCTCACCTCGCCGATGCACAGAGAGGGAGGGAGAGAGGAACGATGAGAAAGCTGCGATTGCGAGGAACGACGGGAAGAGGGGGATAGACTATGCGACGGGGAAGCGCGGGTATCGAACGACGGGGGTGGGCGAGGAGGCACGAGGTGTAGGCAGTAGATGCATGCGGGCGCGAGTGCGGGGATCTTTGGTGTAACAACGACGAGAGAGAGGGAGAGACAGCGAGCGGGGAGAAGGGAAGCGCGCTCAAAACAGCGGGAACAAGTACCCGTACGGGTCGGGCCCCATCTCGGGGCTGAAGCCGTACTTGCGCTGGCTCAGCGCGCGGAGCACGCCCGGGAGCGACTCGAGCTGCGTCGCCGGGTATCGCTCGTAGTTGCTCACGTCGCCGGGGGTGGTCGTGAGGGGGATGATCGGGGCCTGTGACCGCCTCCTTCAGTCAGCTTTATCCGGCGAGAAAGATAGGGAGGGCAGAGACGCACCCTGATCTCCTTGCGCCCGACGGCGGCCCAGTCGACCCCCTCGAACCACGGGTGGTTCTTGACGTCCTCCGCCCCGCCCTTGAGGTTCCCGAGTCGCTTGGTCAAGTCGGCAGTGAGCAAGCGGCGAATGAGGTCCTTGGCGAGCGGGTCGATCACAAGCGGGACGCCATACTTGCCCTGGAGGATCTTTTCGTAGATCTCGAGCGGGTTGTCGGCGAAGAAGGGCGGGTAGCCCGCGAGGAGCTCGAAGAGGAGCACGCCCAGCGCCCACCAGTCGGCCGCGGCCCCGTGCCCCGTTGCGGTGATCTGCGCAAGGCGAGAAGGGGTGAGGGGTGCTTGAGAAGGTAAAAGGAAAGGGCGCACGATCTCGGGCGCAAGGTACTCGGGCGTGCCGCAGAGCGTCCAAGTGCGCTCGGGGACGTACTTAGCCTACGCGGAGGTGAGCGGTGAGTGCGGATGCTACCAGAAAGGAAGGCAAAAGACGCACGAAGCCGAAGTCGGTGACCTTGATATGGCCCGTCCCGTCGAGGAGGAGGTTCTCGGGCTTGAGGTCGCGGTAGATGATGTCCTGAGCATGGAGGTGATCGAAAACTATGACCAAGTTGGCGGCATAGAAGCGCGCAACATCGGCCGAGAACCGCCCAGCGCGGCGGAGGTGCGAGAAGAGCTCGCCGCCCTGGACGTACTCGAGGAGCATGTACAGGTTGGCCTCGTCCTGGAACGTGCAGAAGAGGTTGACGACGAACGGGTGCCGGACGTGCGCGAGCGTCGACCGCTCCGAGTTGACATGCTCGACCTGCCGTAGCCGCACAACTGTGTCCTTCGCGAGCACCTTCATCGCAAAGTAGAGAGGCTGCGTCTGCATTGGCCGGCTCGGCGACGTCCGCAGGCGAGCGAGGAGGACCCGACCGAACGTGCCGGTGCTGCGAGCGGGAGACAGTCAGCTCCGCCGACGGGTGACCAGTACTCCCTCGGCAGCATGGTCTCCGCTTAGGCGAGCCCCTGGAAGTCCCGCCCACCATGCGACAGAGAAGCGGCAGACGCACCCAAGCGTGTCGAGCATGTCAAAGTCCCCGAGCGACAGCCCGAGATCCTCGCCCCTGCGCCTCAACTCTGCCGGCTTGACCGTCTGCCGCTTCTCCTGCATCGCCGGGCTCGGGCTCGGCGGGAGCGGCATCGCCTGCGCCTGCTCGAGGGGCACCTCGCGCTCCTTGCCCTTTCCCTCTGTCGGGCCGAGTCCGAGCCCGACTTGCACGCCGACGCTTGGCGACGCAGAGAGGTAGTCCCCCGACGAGGGGCTGCCGCCTAGACCATACAGCGCTGGTGAGGCTTCGCCGTGCTGGACGGACGGCGAGAACCCCGTCGGAAGGGTCGCGAGCGAGTCGCCTGACGGCGACAGCGACATGTCGGTGCTGAGCGCCGGGGTCGCGAACGACGCGGCCGAGGAGGGCGACATGGCCGTGTCGTGGTGGACCGGCGGCGGGTACTGCGTCTGCGCCCGACCCAGCAAGACGGGGTCAGCGGACGGACACGGAGAGACCCGCACCGCCCCCTCGAGGTGCGCTCAGCTCGCGCGGTGCGAAAGGGCTGTGCGCGCGCGAGAGCGACGAGTACGAGAGATAGTAAGGCGCACCGGCTGGTCGCCGTAGCCTCTCTGAGCGGCGTCGAGGTGCGCAGACGCGTGGAGCGGAACCCCGGCCGTGGGAGCCGGAGGCGACGCGAGCGCGTCGTGGTGGGAGGCGAAGGGCCCGGGCGGTGGGTAGCCAGGCTGCTGGACGGTGTGAGACGGTTCCATCGTCGCGTGCGGCGCGGCAGGCTCGTACAGCGGGAAGTCGCAGAACGCCGGGTCGAAGTGGAGCGACGGCGGCGACGGGGCGTGGTGGTGCGTGTGTGCGTGCACGGGCGTGTGCAGGTTGAGGAGCGCGGCGTCGAGCGCCTCGCTGCGCGCACTGGCAGTGCGGAGTACAGGCGAGACCTTGTGCGGTCTCGGGTCGAGCGCCGTGTGCGACGCTTCGCGCTTGCGATGAGGATCCATCCGGTTGCTCGAGAGCGGGAGAGAGCCTGCGAGCACCCGCACCGCACCCACAGCGACGCAGGGACCGGGCTCGCAGAGCTCAGCTCCCGCGCGAACGCCCCCGCTCGCACCTCTCGCACGTCCACCGCTTGCTCCTGATCTCGTTCTCGACTGGGGCAAGTCTCTCGCATGTCTCCCCCTTGGCAATCTCTCCGAGCAGCGGTCTTCATCGACTGATGGGCAGCCAGCATTGGACAAGGAAGCGACTGAGAAGCCGCCACGAGCAAGCGAGTCGACGGAACAGGCGGGGGAGGCATGTGAAACGAGGGGGGATGCACGGCTTTGGAGAGCAGCGCACCTACCCTGTAGGTAGTGCCTGTACAGCGCACGAGAGAGAAGGGGATGCGAAATGCTACTTGCAGGTTGTACAACGCCCGTCCGCACCATCGGCACATCACTCCGCTACCTACCGCTTGACAAAGGGAAGCCCCATGCCCGAGAGGAGGGCGCGCGCCTGGTCCTGCGCGCCGCGGCCCTTTGCGCTCGTGACACAAAAGATGTTCATGCCGTACGCGCGCGGGTACTGGTCGAGGTTGAGCTCGATCTGGGGGAAGAGGCCCATCGCCTCGGGCGGGAGGCCGAACGCGACAACGCCCGATGTCGACGACATGCTCTGCCGCGGGTGGCTCGCGGCGGGGAGCGGGATGCCGTTGAACGTCTTGAGGCGCGGGAGGACAAAGTCGACGAGCGTCTCGAGGAACGCGTACATCTGCTCGCCCTTGAGCTCGACCTTTACGCCCGTCGGCGCGCCCGCGCGGATCTTGAACGACGCTGACTTCTTGGTCGAGCGGGTGACGACGATGCCCTTGCCCGAACCGGGCCCGTACGCGCCCGGGTGCTTGCTCTGGAGGGGCTCGCCCGTGATGGCCTGGAACGCCATGATGACGGGGAGGAGGTTGCTCTTTACGCCGACGGCTGTCTTGGTCATGCATTCGACAGTGATCGAGGCAAGCTGGGGCACGGTCGCGGGCGAGGTGTACGAGGGGTTCGGGACGAGGTAGCGGTTGCCCTTGGGGCGCGGGGGCGCGGCGCGGCCTGCGGCATAGGGGTTCTCGGGGTTCCAGACGGGGGAGCGCGAGACGGGGTCGGGGAGAGCGCCCTGCTGGGCCTGGGTGTGGGTCTGGTGCGAGTAGAGGAGGTAGAGGAGGTCGTGCGAGAGCGAGGTGTCGTAGTGATCCCGAAGCCTGGAGCGCGCCGTCTGGCCGTAGGCGATGTTGGCGGGGAGGTCGTGCTCGAGTGTGCCCTTGCCCTTGCTCGCGGGCGGTTTTGCAGCGGCCGACGAGGCTGCGCGGTGAGCGCCTGCGGTGAAGGCGGGTGCGGGTGTGGGCAGGGGCGCGCGGGGCGCTGCGAGGTGGGCGGTGCGTGCGATGGCGCGTGCAGTCTTCATCGCGGTGCGGGTTACTGTCGTGCTGGCGCTGTCCGCGCTGCGGAGGGCGACGCGAGCGGGCGAGACGGCGGAGTGCTCTCGTCTCCGCGACTTTTCCCTCTCGCGCCTCGCCCCCACCTCCCGCCCTTCGCCAGACGGTGCGTGCTCTCTTCCTGCTTGCTACAAGCCCCGAGGTCCACGTCGTATTGAAACCACCCTCTCGTCCCTCCGTCGACCTCAGCCAGAGAGATGTCGCCCCCGCCCGCCGGAGGAAAGGACTCGCACGCCGCCCGCATCCTCGGGTCGGGCACATCGGGTCCGTGTTCCCCTCCCTCATCCTGCTCAACGTCGACTGACGCCCCCTCGTGCCCGATCGCAGGCATCGCCGAGCTCATCATCTTCCACCCGGTGTCCGTTCCGCCCTCAGCCCTCCGCACTCCCCGCTGACCCCGCGCTGCGCGCAGTGACACCGTCGCCAAGCGCCTCATGTCCAACAAGGTCTCTGGCGTATGTCCCACGACTCGCCGATAACGCCCCGCCTGCCCGCGCTGATCCCGCTCGAACGCACCCGTCCACAGAAGCCCATGATGGAGGTCGTTTTCAGGGAGCACGCCAACGCCCGTGCCGGCCAGAAGTTCCTCTCGCTCTTCCCGGGTCTTGGCTACGCTGCGGGCTACAAGGGTGCGCTCGCGTCCTCTCGTAGTCTCCAGATCTGTGCCGGAATGCTGACGCTGCTCGCCTTCTTCTGCAGTCCTTCAGTGCGTTGCAGTCCTTGCCATGATATCTTGATGTTCTGCAAGCTGACATCCACGTCCTGTCGCTCCGTTCAGGCGCGTCTACAAGGTGCGCGCGGCTCTTTCATCCTTTCAAGAATGCCTTTGAGGATTCGTGCTGATCCGTCTCCATTCGCAGTTCGGCGGCCAGCCGTACTTCAACGACTTCCTGTCCAAGAACTTCAAGTCGACGTTCAACAACGCGTTCGGCGAGAAGA
Organism: Rhodotorula sp. PL61-2; assembly: GCA_028828645.1. Classification (NCBI taxonomy): domain Eukaryota; kingdom Fungi; phylum Basidiomycota; class Microbotryomycetes; order Sporidiobolales; family Sporidiobolaceae; genus Rhodotorula; species Rhodotorula sp. PL61-2. The sequence continues at coordinate 13,703 of JAPZQE010000120.1, forward strand.
ACGGCAAGGCGATGATGGCTGCCACCGCGGGCTCGTACGTCCCCTTCGCTTATTATCCTTGTGCCGTGGCGGTACTGACGCTGTTCTGTCGCGCAGGCTCACCGGTATTGGTGAGATTGTCCTTCTCCCCCTTGACGTCCTCAAGATCAAGCGGCAGTGCGTGCTCTTTTCCTGACTCTTCAGGGTCACGGAGCGTGTACTCACCCGCATGCTTTTACAGAACCAACCCGGAGGCATTCCGGTCGCGTGGCTTTGTCCAGATCGTCCGCGACGAGGGCTTCTCGCTGTACCGCGGCGCGTCCTGGACCGCCGCACGCAACGCGCCCGGCTCGTTCGCTGTGCGTGCCTTTCCCTTCTTCCCGCCTGGGGCAGCGTGCTGACTTTCGCTCGCTGCGCAGCTCTTTGGTGGCTCGGCGTTCACGAAGGAGTACATCTTCAAGCTCGAGGACTACCGCTCGGCGACGTGGTACCAGAACTTTGTCGCCTCGATCGCTGGCTCCGTGCGTCCCATCCGCCTCCCCTTGATGCCCCGCTGACCCACTCTCGTCGTTCGCAGGTCTCCTCCATCGCCATCTCGCAGCCGCTCGACGTCATCAAGGTGCGCTCCCGCGCTTTCCTTGCTCGCTGTGGTCGCGCTGACACGCCTCGACACGCCCCACGTCCGCAGACTCGCATTCAGAACCAGAACTTCGAGTCCAAGGTCGGCGGCATGACGGTCGTCCGCGAGCTGATCAAGCACGAGGGCTTTGGCGCGTTCTTCAAGGGCCTCACGCCCAAGGTCCTGTACGTCTCATCCTCCCCCTTTTCGCTTGCAGCGGGAAAGTGCTTACGAGTCGGGGCACACAGCGTCGTCGGCCCGAAGCTCATCTTCTCGTTCACGCTCGCACAGACGCTCATTCCCCTCTTCTCGAAGTGCGTTCTATCCCTCTCTTTTCCCTGCTCTCCTGTGTGTTGACAATGCCGCGCGTACGCAGGTACGTGTAATCACCCCCCTAGACTTGTCGTCGTCGTCGTTCCCTCCCGGTGTGCCCTCCTCCCCCTGCTCTTCTTGGGCTGTAGACTTCCTCTCTTTCCCTTCCTTCTCGATACGGGCGGCGCAGAAGGGGCGCTATTCGTCCATCGCAACTGCACCATTCCTTTTCTAGGCGTTCGTTCAGTCGGTTGGAGCGCAAGCGGAAGAGTAAGGAGCACCAGTTTCCTCGGTCCTTCCGTCGAAAGGGCTGGCGCGTCTGCCCCTTCCCGGATATCGCATCAGGCTACTTGTTTGGTTCAGCAGGCTGTGCAGCTGTGGAGCCTTGGAGCACCGCACAGCACTGCATTTGTCCACAACCAATCTCTCGCGCTTTGCTTGCCAGGGCTC
>JAPZQE010000121.1:0-15315 GCA_028828645.1 Rhodotorula sp. PL61-2
AGCCCGAGTCGCGCCTCGAGCTCGCGCTCTTCGCCGCGCCGTTTATCCCCGTCTCCCTCCTCGTGTTTGGCTGGACCGCGCGCGAGGACGTGCATTGGTGCGTTGCACTCGCTCCTCTACGCCAGGTTTGGAGGCTGACTCGCTTGAAACGTCCCGCAGGATCGCCCCGGTTATCGGCGCAGGCCTGTACCTTCCGGGCATCTTCCTTGCCTTCCAAGGCATCATGATCTACGTCTCGATGAGGTGCGCCTCGACTTTCCTGATTTCGCTGTGGATCCCATTTCTCGAGGACACGTTCCTGACCCGCACCTCTCCGTCGCTTGCAGCTACCCCAAGTACGCCGCGTCCATTCTCGCAGGCAACGACCTCTTCCGCTCGACGTTTGCATCGGTCTTCCCGCTCTTCGGGACCAAGTACTTCCGCGCGCTCGGCATCGGCGGCGGTTCGTCGCTCCTCGCCGGCGTGTCGATCCTCATGATTCCGCTCCTCTTCGTACGTCCCTTCTCTCGCGTCGATCCCCTGTCATGCGGCTGATGCTTCGGCACCTGCAGCTCATCATGAAGTATGGCCCCGTCCTTCGTGCGCGGTCCAAGTTTGCGCTGGCATGAGGAGCTGCACTCCCCTTCCTCACGTCTTTCCTCCCGCCTGTACATTCTCCACAACCCGGCTTCCCTGTCTTCCGCTTAGCAGCAACGCCCACATGTCGTAACATCAGTAGAGACTCCCGCAAAGGCGCGTTGACTGTCCCATCTCCTGCCTGTCTGTGAGCATGCGCATCTTGGCGAACGGAGTAGGGAACGGCAAGGGCAGGAATGACGGCGTCAGCGCTTTGTGGCGGCGAGGCCAGCATGCGCCCGGTACGAAGGAGCCCTGCACCGCTCGGGAGGGCAAAAAGATGATCGCACCCAGGTTTGAACTGAGGACCTTCAGTGAACTAGATGTTAAACTGACGTGATGACCAACTACACCATGCAACCGTTGCTTGACGATATGCAACCGTTGCTCAATCACATTCTCTTTAAAGCACACACATACATAGCAGCCCGCTTCCCCCTGCCCTCCTCCTCTTGCCTGTCTGTACCTTCCTTGCCATGTACCTATAGCATAGATGTACTCTTATTACTCTACATAGGGTCTATGCCTTCCCGACGCGTTCGTGGGAAAGTAGCGTGGGCTTTGTCTCAGGTCCCCAAGATCAGATTGTCGGGCGCGGGCGGGAAAAGCGCGTGGAAAGGAGGGAGGACGGCCCTCGCGCCAGAGGGGGAGGGGCCCTGCTCCTTAGTGAGCTCGTCCGCGCTACTTGTCGCGCTTCTGACCCTCTGCTGCAGCTGCAGCAGAAACCGCTCAGCTCGCTGGGCAGCTCGCGAGAGCCGCGTCTCCTCGATCACCCATCTGCCCTAAATAGTCCCGTCCCGCGCTCGCGCTAGCCCTCTTTTCCTCTTTCCACCTCCTGCCGCGCACAATCTCGCTCTTCCTCTTCACCAGCTGCTGCCAGGTCAGTCCTGGTTCCGCTGCTTGCGCGCGATCCGCTTTGGCGAGTTCTCCCGGACGATCGCGTCCCGTTGCGCCAGCGTCGGGGTGGCCGCGATTTCCCCCGGTGAGCACGCTCGCTGATTAGATGGATCTCCCGTCGCAGGTCGAGCGCAACGCGTGTTGGCGCCATGGGCAACGTTTTCAGGTGCGCTGCGTTCTCCCTCCCTCCTCCTCGTTCCCAGGCCTGGTCGCACGCGCTGACCTTTGTCGCCGACGTCCGTCGTCGCCGAACGCAGTGTTCCGATCTTCATCATCGTACGCCCACCTCTTCCGCTGGCTACTACGCCCGCTTCCCGCTGATACTCGACGCTTCCTCCGCTCCCACGCAGACCCTCCGCGAGACCATCGAGGCGGCCATCATCATCTCTGTCCTCCTCGGTCTCGTCGAATCGCTCGTGCATGACAAGACGGCCGACAACGAGGATGTCGTCAACAAGCTCGACGAGCAGGAGCGCAAAAGGCTGATCAGGAGGATGAGGCTGCAAATCTGGGCGGGCGCACTCCTCGGTTGGTCTCGTGCCCTATTTATCGACGACTAAATTGTGTACTGACGATTCAATGCTCGCGCAGGCCTGTTCATCGCCCTCTGCATCGGCGCGGCGTGCGTTCTTCCGGAAGACTCGCTCGCTTCCCCTTGCTGACCTTTCTCTTACCCCCATCGCCTCCAGCTTCATCGCAGTCGTCCGTTCCGCCTGTTTGCCGGGGTCCTCGTGCATATGCTGACACTGCCGTTCCCGGCAGTTCTTCACGACCCTCTCGGACCTTTGGTCCAAGTCTGAGGAGATCTGGGAGGGAACCTTCTCCCTGATCGCTTCGTACGTCTTGGCCTCCCAAACAGGCCTGGCAACACCGCTGACCTCTCCATTGACAGGATCATCATCTTCGTCATGGGCTTGACCATGTGCGTTTTGTTCCTCTTCGCCCTGCGCAGAACGCCTGCTCACTCCCCTACTGCGCAGGCTTCGCATCGACCGCTCCAAGCTCAAGTGGAAGGCGAAGCTCGCGGGTGCGTTCGACAACAAAGTCGATACCACCAAACTGTCGAGCAAGGACAAGCGCGAGGCACGCCGGTCAAAGTGGTCGCTCTTCCTTCTCCCACTCATCACGGTTCTTCGTGAGGGTCTCGAAGCGGTCGTCTTCGTCGGTGGTGTACGCTCCTGCCAATCCCCCTCCCGTCATACCATTTCGGCTGATCCTCGCTCGCTCCCTCAGGTCTCCCTCGGACAGTCTGCTCGCGCTATCCCGCTCGCGGCCATCGTGGGCATCTTCACCGGCCTTGTGATCGGCTGTGCGTACCTCTCATACACGTCTTACGGGTTACGCATTTGTGAGACGAGCTGACCTTGCGGTCGACCTTCCCAACCAGACCTCATCTACGCTTCCGGCTCGCGCGTCAACCTTTCGATCTTCCTCGTCATCTCCACCAACATCCTGTGCGTGCTTCTGATCAACCTGTGCACGAGACGGCGGAGCAGTTGCTGATCCCCTTGTGTTGTCGTGTCCAGCTTCCTCCTCGGTGCCGGTCTCTTCAGCAAGACGGTCGCTTTCTATCAGATCTACGTATACAACCACGGGTGCGTTGACACTACCTGCGTGCCGTGGATGGCGGGCGCGCTACAGAGCGTTTGTGGGAGGATGCCGAACTGACTCCTTGTTCCCCTGTGTCTTCAGGGTCGGTGGCGACGTCGCTGAGACTGGTGACGGTCCTGGTGAGTACCTCCTTCACCGCATTAAGCGGTGGAGAACATCCAGTGAGTCAGTTTAACGCCAACCCCCCTGTAGGCTCGTTCGACCCTACCACGGGACTCGTCTGGCACCTTCCTTACGGCAACCCGGAAAACAACCTCGACACGCAAGGCTGGTCCATCTTCAACTCGATTCTCGTGCGCGACCGTTCCGGTACTCTGTAAGCGACCGGCCGAGTACTGACCAACCTCACTTTGCTCTCGCGCAGGGTTGGACCAGTGAGTCTGGGCTTGCATTGCGCTCACCTTGACTTTGCCTCTTTCCTACCAGTCCCCGCTCACCCGCTAACTCACGCCCTACCTCTAGACAATGCCAACCTCGGCACGGTCCTGTCGGTGCGTCCTTGTCCCTCCGCTTCGGGTGCTCGAAGCCATCCCAGCTGGCCTTGTCTGCTCGCTGGTCTTTGCTAACCTGCAACCCTGCCCTGCATGCAGTACTGCTTCTACTGGATCGCGTGCATCGCCGCGCTGATCTACATGAAGTGGTCCGAGGGCCGCACGACCATCTTCGGGCTCAGATCGGCCGCCTGGCACCGTCGCGAGGAGCGCCGCATCCGTGGAGAAAAGGCGACGACGGCGAGCCTCGAGAAGAAGGAGTCGGTCGAGACGCCGACCGAGGAGAACAGGCAGTTCGCGTCGCATGTCTAAGGCACGAAGAGGGGGGAGAAGGTGAGAGGAGGGCGGGCGTGAGAAGCGCGAGGTGGTGCAGGGCGCTACGGGTGGTTTGCAGCTTCTCTATCTTTCCTCTCGTCCATTTGGGTAGCTGCAGCGTCGTGCGGTTGCGGAAACAAGGTCCTTTCGTCGCCATCTGGCCTGCGAGCTGTCCCACATTCCCCCGTCAAGCCAGCCCTCACGCTTCTAACAAGGAACGACTCGCTCAATCTAGAGGGCCTTGACACCCTGATCACAGGCGAAGAGGTCTGGTACGAGGCGAACAAAAGACTACAAACAGGCAGCGAGAAAGCGAATTGAAGAGCAAGCGGCTCTCGCCTCTCCTTCGCCCACCGCGCCTCGGCGCAACATGTTTGCACCTTCCCACAAAGAGCGTCCATACGAGAATAACCGCCGAGACCAGGAGAGATGCGAAAGTCGAATGAGGGGAAGCGGGTCCAGAGCCAGTGCCTGCGGAGAGGTCAGCTTGCCCAGCGGGCGGAGTGAACGGATCAAGGCGTACCTAATACTCGTAGTCGACGCCTGCGACGGGAGCCGCGCGCGGGCCGTACGAGCCGGGGTTGGTCTGCGGCTTGGCCGCGAGGGCGGTGGGGCAGCCTGTGCGCATGTGTCGTGCTCGTCAGCTTGGCGACGGGACGCACTGAGGAGACATGGGAGGCCCACCGTTCGCGCCAGTAAACACGCTGACGGCGCTAGCGGATTGCGCGAGGCTCATGAGCGCTACGAGCAGGAGAGCGAGGAGCGCGGAGGTGGAGCGGGGCATGGTGGGCTGGACTGCAGGTAGGGCGAGTCAGACGCGTGCTTCACGCGCAGATTACCAGTCACAGCACGACGTACGGTAGACGGAGGCGGCAGAGCGGACAAGGAGGAAGCTGCGGACTCTCATCAGCTCGGCGCGACGAGGCGCAAGGTCAACAACACGTGCACTGAAATCACAGCTCCGACCAGCAAAATGTGTAACAAGACGCCACTACGGGTAGTACGGAGGTGGATCAGACCCGCTCGCCTCGGGCGGCGCCGAACTGGCAGGAGAAAGGAGCTCGACCGGCGATGAGGGGAGGAAGACCGCTAGGGGGATGTGCAGCGCGGCTTGTGCGAAGATGGTCGAGTGCAGGTGACAAGCCAGTGTGTACTGAGCAGAGGCCGGTAAACAGGTCAGCGGATCTGCAAGCGACAGGAGGAGAACCAGCGGGCGCACCTTCACGCTCAGCCCCTTGCTCTCAACTGTGCACTCGCCCTGCGGCACCTGAAGCTCGCCTCGCCATTCCAGCACGTCCTTGTCGCCTCTTTGGGAAGACTGGAGGATGCCCGTGACGAGACGCACCGCCGGCCAGTCGTAGTCCCGCCCGATGCGCGGGTCTGACACAGGCGCCGTGCGGATTTGACGCGACAGCGAGGACGAGGATTTGAGCTCGTCGGAGCGGAGGATGTGCAGCGCCGCCGAGGTAGAAGGGCGCAGGATGAGGCGAACGCGAAGGAGGGAGCAGAAGGTGAGGACTGGTTCGCAGGTGAGCTACGGCAAGTCCAGGTTAGCGGTCAGCTAGCGCGCAATCGAGGATGTCAGCAAGGGTTTGAAGCGCACAGTAGCATCCGCTGATAGTCCGTCTGAATCGCTGCCGTTGAATTTGAGCTGTTTTGTGATAGTCGCTTCTAGCGGTGGCAGTTTGGCGGGCGGAGGTAGAGGAAAGACGACGGGAAGCGCGAGCGAGAGTCTGCAAGCAGGCAAGGTTGATTAGGCGTCCGAAGGAAGTGGGGAAATGAGCGACTCTCTTTTCATCATGGCGGTACCACCCCTTGCGGGTCGCTTCAAGTTCGAGCGACCAGACGACTGAAGCAGTAGCTAAAGAGGGCATACACTAGTGTCCCCGAGTACAGGCAGTCTGCAAGCTGAGAGGAGCGAACCTGCGTCGTGACCCTTCTGCGAGAAAGCTGGCAGGATCTGCCCGTTTGGCGGGAACGGGATGGTGACCTCGTACACGCCATCTCGCGGCGGGCCCTCCGCAGGTGAGGCCTTCTTCTTGTGTTCCAGTGCAGATGACCCGGGAGAGGAAAGCAGCGGGATGACGAGGTCGAGGAAGATCAGTTGCTCCGGTGTCGTGATGGGCATTCCGCCGCCTGGACCGCCCGTCGTCGCATCAAGGACTGCGCCGGCTTGCTGTGTCGCGGGTGAGCGCGTGTGAGCGGTGAAAAGGAAGAAGAACAAAGCAGCGACAGAACGCTCGGTAGCCTGATCTGGGAGGGGAAGCGCACCCAGCGGGCCTTGCCCATCACATTGACACGGCTTTGTCCGACGAGGCGCAGCGTTAGGCGTTCGTGGTGTGCATCTTTCGTGATTGTGACTTTCGGATAGACAGTCAAGCGAGGGTGGACAAGGCCGGGGTGCGGGAGCTGCAGGGAGAGCGAGAGGCGCGAGTTGGAAGCGGAGAGCTCTGTGGGCGGGTGTGATGCAGGCAGCGGGGTCTCGTTGGCCATCTCGAGATGCGCGCAAGCAAGAGTCAAGCGAAGGAGATCGACGACAAGTTGCAGCCCCGACTCGGACTCGACGGAGCGGACGAGGAGAGGAGCCGAGTCGAGTCCTCGCGTCGTCCCGGCGATCGAGTCTGAGCGAGCACTGCAGTCTGCTGGTGGATGCTCAGGAGCAGCCTCACTCGCCTCGCCGTCGTCGCTCGCCCTGCCCGCCCCGCCGTTCACCGCCTCGCTCCCCTCCGCGCGCTCTCGTCGTCGCCGCTCGCCGCCAGTATGAGCGCCCCGCACCCAGTCCACTCCACCGCACACCCGAGCGACCCCGGTGCTGCCGTCCCGGCTTCGGGCGCGCCCACCACGGCCACCCCGTCCCCTCCCGCCGAGGGCGCGCCGAAAAAGGCCCCGAAGGACAAGAAGGCCAAGAAGGGCGACATCACGCAGGGCATGGCCAGCCTCGAGCTCAACCCGCCCCCAGAGTACCTCGCAAGCCGCGTCGCCCTCTTTGAGCAGCTCAAGAAGGAGGCCGACGACAAGCTCGCCAGTGAGGCCCGTTCCCTCATCTCGACACTCGCACCCGCCCACTGCCGCCCTCCTGGCCAGTTCTACCTCAACAGAGATGACCGTACTGACGAGCTTGCGCGCACAGGCATGCCGCGCGAGCCCATCACCATCACCTTGCCGGACGGCTCGACGAGGGAAGGCACCAGCTACGAGACCTCGCCCATGTCCATTGCACTCGCCATCAGCAAGGGCCTCGCAGACAAGACCGTCATTGCCAAGGTGCGCCGCGACAGCTCTTCAGTCGTCGAGAGAAGCGGAGTTCAAGCTCACCCTTCCCCACTTCCCCTCACCAGGTCGACGGCGAGCTGTGGGACCTCGAGCGTCCGTTTGAGAAGTCGGCGTCGCTCGAGCTTCTCGACTTTGAGCACCCGGAGGGTATGCTCTCGCCGCTTTCAATGACGAAGATCCCGTTGGCTGATCCCATTGCACGCGTGCAGGCAAAAAGGTCTGGTGGCACTCTTCTGCGCATATCCTCGGCGAGTGCTGCGAGCGCCACTACGGCTGCCACCTCGCCATTGGTCCGCCGACGGACGAGGGCTTCTTTTACGAGATGGGCATGAACAGCGATCGGTGCGTCGCTTCGCACTCCTCTCCTGCCACAGCCCGCTCACCAGCCGCTGCCCCATTAGTGTTGTTGCGCAGACGGACTACGACGCGCTGGAGACGCTTGCGAAGGGCGTCGTGAAGGACAAGCAGAAGTTTGAGCGTCTCGAGGTGTCGAAGGAGAACCTCCTCAAGATGTTTGAGGTGCTTCCGCTCATCCATCCTCCTTCCCGCCTGCCTCTAGCTCACAACCACGTCATGTCGGCAGTACAACCCGTTCAAGACGCACATCATCAAGGACAAGATCCCTGACGGCACCTCGACGACTGTCTACCGCTGCGGCCCGATGATCGACTTGTGCCGCGGCCCGCACATCCCGCACACCGGCCGCGTCAAGTCGCTCGCTATTCTGAAGGTGGGTCAGGCTCTGTCTCTCCCATTCCGCGCATGCTCACCTGCTACCAACACAGAACTCGTCTTCGTACTTCCTTGGCGACGCGAACAACGAGTCCCTGCAACGCATCTACGGCATCTCGTTCCCCGACACCGCGCAGATGAAGGAGTACAAGAAGTTCCTCGAGGAGGCGGCGAAGCGTGATCATCGCCGCATCGGCAAGGACCAGGAGCTGTTCTTCTTCCACGACCTGTCGCCCGGCTCGTGCTTCTGGCTTCCTCACGGCACGCGCATCTACAACACCCTCGTCGAGTTCATGCGGGTGCGTGCGCCCCCTTCCTTGTCCTTCGTAGCGTGACTGACCTCGAGTCCGTCCGCAGTCCGAGTACCGCAAGCGCAACTACCAGGAGGTCATCACGCCCAACATGTTCAACTCGAAGCTGTGGGAGACGTCGGGTCACTGGCAGAACTACTCGGAGGACATGTTCAAGCTCGACGTCGAGAAGGAGACGTTCGCGCTCAAGCCGATGAACTGCCCGTCGCACTGCCTCATCTTCGCCTCGCGCGACCGCTCGTACCGCGAGCTCCCGATCCGCATGGCCGACTTTGGCGTCCTGCACCGCAACGAGGCGAGCGGCGCGCTTACCGGCCTCACCCGTGTGCGCCGCTTCCAGCAGGACGACGCGCACCACTTCTGCATGCCCGAGCAGATCGAGGAGGAGATGGACGTCTGCTTCGCGTTCCTCAACGAGATTTACGGCACCTTCGGCTTCAAGTTTGAGCTCAAGCTCTCGACCCGCCCGGAGAAGTTCCTCGGCGACATTGCGACCTGGGACGAGGCGGAGCGGGTGCGTGTCCCGCCGTGATTTTCTTTCTCGTCCTTGCTAGAGATTAACCCCATGCGCTCGCAGATGCTCTCCAAGTCGCTCGACAAGTTCGTCCCGGGCAAGTGGACGGTCGACCCGGGTGACGGCGCATTCTACGGCCCCAAGATCGACATCACGATCCAGGACGCGCTGCGCCGCAAGCACCAGTGCGCGACCATCCAGCTCGACTTCCAGCTCCCGCAGCGCTTCGAGCTGTCGTACCGTTCCGCTGCCGGCGACGACGCGAGCGACAAGCTTCTCCGCCCCGTGATGATCCACCGCGCGATCCTCGGCTCGGTCGAGCGCTTCACCGCGATCCTCACCGAGCACTTTGCGGGCAAGTGGCCGTTCTGGCTCTCGCCGCGCCAGGTCACCGTCATCCCCGTCGCGGCGCCGCACAAGGACTACGCCAAGGAGGTCGCCGCAAAGCTGTGGGACGCGGGCCTGTACGCCGACGCCGACCTGAGCGACTCGACCCTCCCGAAGAAGGTCCGTAATGCCGAGCTCGCGCAGTACAACTTTATCTTCGGTGCGTCTTGTCCCCTACGCTCCTCTTTCTCGGGACCCGCTCACCACCCTCTCACTCGTCCACGCAGTCGTCGGTTCGGAGGAGATGGACTCGCGCTCGGTCAACGTGCGCAACCGTGACGACGCGGGCAACAAGAAGGCGCGCACCGAGACGATCAAGCTCGACGAGGTCCTCGAGAAGCTTCTCCGCCTCAAGGACCAGCGGAGGCTCGACAACGAGCTCCGGTAGACGCTGCACCTGCGGTTGGACATACGGGGCGGTGCAATGTGGGCATTTTGTGCATGGTTCTCGCGGTTGTCTGAAGTCGTCGAGAGAGAGTGGCAAGGGGAGGGAGCACAAAGTACGCGCGGTGTGCGCATCGCTGCGCGCTCGTGCCTCTCGACATTTCAACGAGTAAGGAAATCGGTGACCTGCATCTAGTTGCACAATTCTCGTCACGCGCCTACTTGCCCAGCCGCTGCCTCAGCGCACGCTGCGCCTTTCTGCGCTTCTTGTACTTGTGCCTGCGGCCACCGAAGTAAGCATCAAAATCAACCATACTAGGACGAGGAAGCGTGACGCACTTCTTCATCTTTGTCCTGCGCTTGCGCTTGACCGAGTCGAGCGTGATCTGCGCCTCGTCCGCATCGAGGTCGACCATCTCAGCGGGGAGGAATACGCTCTCGCCGGTTGCGCGCCCAAAGCCGAGCGCGACGGGGACGTCGGCCCACCCGTCCTGCTCGCGCCACAGGCGGATCGAGCCGCCCACGCCGGCGCCGCCAGCGGGCTTGACCGCGAGCTGCGGCGGTGCGGCGTCGGTGCCTGCGTAGTGCGCGGCGGCCGCCCGGAGAGGCTCGCCCGCGTCGGCGATGTAGTCGTTACGCGCGCGCCAGCGGTACAGGAAGCTAGCGTGCGAGAGGAAGCGGTCCGCGACGGCGGTCGCCTCGTCCGGCTTGAGCGGGTCGACAAAGTGGGAGGAGAAAGTCGGGGAGAAGGGCGTGGCGGAAGAGGAGGCGGAGAGGACAGGGGTGGACGACTTGAACGGGGTGAGGTAGGCGAGCTCCGGGCGGGTCTTGGGCGACGCGCGCGCAATGGGAGCAGGCGCGGGCGGTGCAGTGAACGGCGGGCGGACGGCGAGGTAGCGCGCAATGTGCGGTGGCTGGACCTCCTGCTGCCCGATGAGCCATGCGTCGTACGGCTCCGCCTCGTCCGCCTCGCGCTCGTGCTCCAGCTCCTCGCGCTGCATCAGTGCAGCCTCCTCAGCCTCCTCCGCGGCGAGCTCCTCCTCGACGCTCCTGAGCGCGTCCATAGGCTTCAAGCGAGTGAGGTAGGGCGCGCCGACGGGCGAGCCGTCCTCTGCCTGGTCGACAACGAGGACGTCCTCATCCTGCTCTGCCTGGCGCGCGAGGAAGTCGAAGCGCTCGCCAGGGACGTGCGCGCTGTCGGTGGTCGTGAGGGAGATGGAACGGCGCGTGCCGAGCGGGAGAGGGAGTTCAAGGAGGGGCCGAGGGCCGGCGAAGAAGGCATCGAGGCCGACGACGCCCTGGCGGACGTGCGGGAGCTCAAACGCGCGCTTGAGCTCAGGCTTGGGTGCCTTTGAGGTGGGGTGGGCGATGAGCTTGGAGGCGTGCGCGGCGGGTTTCGGGGCGGGGGAGGGAGACCTGGGGGTGGTCGAGGCGGAGGGCTGCTTGGCGACACGCGGGGAGCCGTCGCGGCTGCTCGAGCGCCCGGCGGATGAGCTGGAGCTGTACTCGCAGCGACGGGCGGGCCTCGCTGCGTCGCGCTGCGCGGGCGCGGGGGCAGACGCGAGCGCCGGGCGAGCGAGGGAGCGGTTCGAGGCGAAGAAGGCGATTGAGCCCGCCGGTCGCGGGAGGCGGAGCGGCATGCTCTTGTGCGGATGTGGAAGCCTTGCCTGGCCCTGTCTGCGCGAGTCCTGCGGGGCGCGAGACGAGCGGAGGGCAAGCGACGCGGGGAAAGCCTTGCTCGCGATGGAGTGCCCGCCCTCCGCCTCGCCCACTCGCAAACTCTGGCTGGAACGGCTGTCTGGGGAGTGGTAGGAGCTTCTACCCGCTGCGCCGCACTGCTCGAGCTTCCCCGACTGGGTATCTCCTTGTCTCCCTTCCTCCTTCTCATCACTCGGACTCGTATTGGCAGTGACTTGTCCGCTTTTGGCGCTGTTCCCAGTGGGCGAGACCGTCACGCAGGAGGGCTTGCAGAGACTGTTCGCCTGCGCGGACCCGCTCTTGGACCTCGTTGTCCCCTCTCCCCATGGAAGGAGCTTACGGCTGCCGCTTCTCTCTCGCTATCGCGCGCCTCTGTGCTTCCTTCCAAAGACTTGCGGCGCTCCCATCGGCGCATGGGGCGCGAGACGGGGCTTTGCGGCGCCTCGCGGCCGTGCTCGTCCACCCTCCTCTTCCCGCCAGCGCCCAAGGCCCGCACAGCCTGTGCTCGCGCCTCCGACACCCAAGCGTGCTCATCGCTCTGGAGTGCCGCCGAAATCGCCACGACCCTCACTGAGCACCGTCACTCGCGTCTAATCGCCGTGCCGGCCGCCCCTGCCACCCCTCCTCGCGACAAACCTGTCGCGCCTCCAAACCGCCTTCTCGCGCCCTGTAGAAGCAGCGCCTCCGCGAAACTGGTTGACAAGCGTTCAAGTCTCTCCGACGTGCCGCCCACGTCCACGAACGCCCCAGTTGCAGTCGCTCCCTCGCCTCGCCCATCCTCCCCGTCGTCCGCACCTCCGTTGCCTCAGCCCTGCCCTTCTCCGGCACCCAAAGCCCGCGCATCCTACCTCCGCACGAATCTCGTCGAAGCGCCGGCGTTCAGCGACGTTGAGGTCGACGAGTGGATCGAACATGTCGAAGACCCGCCGTCCCGATGAACTCGCCCGTCAGCCCGCAGGCGACAGGCAGCCTCGCCGGGATGGATGTGTTCCCGCTGAGCTCGAGCGGGAGGCTGGCCCTGGTGAGGCGAAGGAGCGGGGCGGACGAACAGGACTATGAGCGGGAGGAAGGAAGGAACGGCGGGACGGCTTGAGCAGGGAGGTCAGGCGCAGAAGGCGGTTCGCGCGCTTGCTGGGGGTGTACAGGGCATCGAAACGGTTCACATCGAGTGCTTGCGTTTTGAAGCTGGCACAGGCTGTCCTTCCCTCTCCTCCTTAAACCCTCGCAACCTGTTCCGCCGCTTTCACAGGAGCTATTGAGGGGACGCGCTCCTACAGGTGTTTGAGAGGCTCAGAATGCATGGCAAGAGCCCGTCAGCTAGCTTTACGATGCGATGCGAACTTCCGCATGCACCCAGCGAGAGCCTGAGGTCTCCTGTCACGCCTGAGCCGCTCGATCCCGACAGCTCGTGCCCCTGCTTGCACCGCCATCTCGCCCATTGTGCCGAGGGGCTTCCGCTGGTTACGCTATGCCCGTTTCAGCGCGCTTGCCACGCCGTCCTCCAAGAATCGCTTGGGGGAAGCGGGGCGGAGGGACCCTGCGGCGGGCGACTCCGTCATGTCATGACCTCCCGATCCGCTTGAACAATTTGTGAGCTCACCGGCGACGTCATGTCTGTGAACGCCCTCCGCGTCGCTCCAGCTTCCACCTCTTGCTCCTTACCAGTTCACTCGCACACTCCCCCACCCACACCCACCCACTCACACACGCTCAATCATCATGGTGCGCCATGCTCTCTGTCTCGCATGTCGAAAGAGCCTCCTCTGACACTGGGCCCCACACGCAGTCTGACGGCGACGCTCGCAAGTCCTCCCAGCACGGCTTCGGCGGCAACCGCGAGTTCGCTTCCGAGATGGGGTGCGTTCTACTCGCTCCATCTTCCAATGTACCGTGCGCTGATCCTCCCTCGCATCGCGTGTCTCAGCAAGATCGGCGGCAAGAACCAGCCCGACGAGATCTACAAGCCCTCGGAGCACGACGGTCTTCGCGAGGACGGCGAGCCGGACCAGCGCCTCAACTCGGAGCACGGTGCGTACCTGTTGACACCCCACTCGCACGAGCTTGCTAACCCTCTCATGGATTGTGTCTGCAGGCTTTGGCGGCAACCGCGAGTTTGCCTCGGAGATGGGGTGCGTCTGTCCTCTCCTCTCGCTTCCGTCCACGCGCTAATCTTCCCCTTCCATTTGCAGTAAGAAGGGCGGCTCGACTCAGCCCGACGAGGTCTACAAGCCCTCGGAGCACGGCGGGTAAGTCGCTCATGTTCCGTGCCAGCTGTGGCGGAAGAGGCTAACATATCTCCGTTCTTTCTTGCCCAAGCATGACCAAGTCGGGCGAGCCGGACAAGCGCATGAACTCGGAGCACGGTGCGTTCGATCTTCGGGCAGGCAAGGGGGAGGGGAGTGATGTCGCCGTCGCCCGCGGCTTCCTCCCTCCCGCGCCCATCTGGCGCTGCAACAAAGCAATCCCTTACTGACACTTCAACGGCCCACAGGCTTCGGCGGTAACCGCGAGTTCGCATCGGAGATGGGCAAGCGCGGCGGTTCGAAGAACCAGACCGATGACGACGATGAGTAAACCTCCCGCCAATGCTTGACTTGTAGCTAGCTTGTACCCTGTCGCGAATCAAAGCAGTGTCACACAATATTGTTGGTTGCCCTAGACCGCGTTGATCTCGTCAAATCGAAGCGTTGCGAAACCTCCGCTTGCACGCTGATACGTATCGACCCAGCCAAGCAGACGGCATTTGGTAACGCCTGTCTCTCTCGAACTCCGGGCGCAATCACTCGGTAGCATGTTTTGCACGAAGGTCTCAGTTCGCTGGAAGGAAGGAAAGACGGTTGAGTAGGGGAGCCGGTTGCCGTTGCGTGCGAGTTGCGAAGGTCCCGATCGCTGCGCAGGGTACGCTCGAAGCTCAGGTGCCTCACGCTCTTCCGCGCGCGTACTCTCCGAGTGGGCGGCATGAACGAGTCGCGCTTGGCCCGTTGGGGGCACCAGCGTAGTGAGGCGCGAGTTTGTAGCCTTTTAGAATCTATCTATACGCAAGGAACGTGGCTAGCATCAAGCAATGGTTGCATGGTGTAGTTGGTCATCACGTCAGTTTAACATCTAGTTCACTGAAGGTCCTCAGTTCAAACCTGGGTGCGATCATCCTTTTGCCCTCTCTCGCTCCCGAGCGGTGTAGCGCGGAGCAGCTCTCTTTTTGGTTCTTAATCGACCTTCTTTCGCTTCGGACGTATCCTGGCCTCGTCGCGACAGAGCGCTGACGCCGCCATCCCGCCTCAGATGGCCCTGCGCATTGCTCACAGACAGGCAGAACATGGGGAACAGACAGCGCGTATTTGCTGGAGTTTCTACTGATGTTACGACAGGTATGCGTCGCTCTAAGCGGACGATCGGGAGTTTGGGCAATGGAGGATGTACAAGCGGGGACTGGGCAAGGACGGGAGGGCAGCTCCTCATGCCAGCGCAAACTTGGAACGCGCGCGGAGGACGGGGCCATACTTCATGATGAGCTGCAGGTAACATCAAGGGTCAGCCGCAGGAAAGGGGAGCGAGGCGAGGTGAGAAACGCACGAAAAGCAGCGGAATCATGAGGATCGACACGCCGGCGAGGAGCGACGAGCCGCCGCCGATGCCGAGCGCGCGGAAGTACTTGGTCCCGAAAAGCGGGAAGACCGATGCAAAGGTCGAGCGGAAGAGGTCGTTGCCCGCAAGGATGGACGCGGCGTACTTGGGGTAGCTGCAAGCGACGGAGAGGTGCGGGTCAGGAACGTGTCCTCGAGAAATGGGCTCCACAGCGGAATCAGAGGGAGTGAAATGCACCTCATCGAGACGTAGATCATGATGCCTTGGAAGGCAAGGAAGATGCCCGGAAGGTACAGGCCTGCGCCGATAACCGGGGCGATCCTGCGGGACGTTTCAAGCGAATCAGCCTCCAAACCTGGCGCAGAAGAGCGAGTGCAACGCACCAATGCACGTCCTCGCGCGCGGTCCAGCCAAACACGAGGAGGGAGACGGGGATAAACGGCGCGGCGAAGAGCGCGAGCTCGAGGCGCGACTCGGGCTGCAGGTTCGGGTCGCGATCCAT
>JAPZQE010000122.1:0-12208 GCA_028828645.1 Rhodotorula sp. PL61-2
GCCTTGCCGTTGCGAACCTTCTTAAGTCGCGCTGACCGGATTCACGCGCCCGGCAGAATGGGTTTGCATCAAGCCCAACATCCTCAAGCTTGTGGCGCGCATCAAGAACAAGCAGGCGAAGGATGCGCATCACGAGCAGCTCCTCTCGCGGCAGCGCGCACTCCGCCCGCGCTACGACCGGCTGAAGAAGTCGCTCCCCAGGTCGGCCCGCCTCTTCATGCCCCTCTTTGTCGACTTCCTGCTCCTCCCGTCCGTCAAGCCCTTCTGGGAGGACGAGGACGAGGTCAGCGACGCGATGTGGTACAGCTACCTCGACGAGGTCAAGGACGAGATCCAGCAGTTCCGCCTCGACCTCGCCCTTCGCGCGCGCGCGCTCGTCATCGCCGCCACGCGCGATCCTGACGGCGACGCCGCGGCAGATGACGACGAGCCCGACCTGGGCGACGCGTTCTTCGCGCGCGCGACGTCCTTCGTCTGTTGCGCCTTCGCCGATTGTCACAACCACCACCTTGTCCCCGAGGACGAGAGGGGCCCTGCCAATTCGTCGCAGCATGAAGGCGTGGTCGGTCCGCTCCCGCTCGTCCTTGCGCACCTGCACCAACAGCACAATGACGCGACGTGCCTCGCGTCGGCCAAGGCATTCAAGGGCGAGCCGCAGCTCCGCATCACGCTTCCGCTCGAGGTCGCTTGCGCGGTTGGTGCACTCGTCGAGTTCACGAAGGTCAATCCGGCGCAGGCGACGAGGCTGGACCTTGATCGGTTCGACATGTATGTCGACAAGTACGTCTGGGACAACCCGACGTCGTGGGAAGCGCAACTTTCACAAGTCGCTATGGTGGAACACGACTGCCTGGGAGAACCTGGTGCGTTGTGCTGCTCTCCTTACGCGCCTCCGTCCCTGTCCGACTCTTTCGCGCATTCTGACCCGCCCGCTCGCCCCGCCGCCGCAGCTCTGCACCATAAAAGACGAGGCCTTCCGCGCAGCCAGCCTCAAGCCGCCCCTTGTGCTCGACCCGCCCATCATCGTATGCCACCTCCGGTTGCCGCACGACTGGGCGCGCCTCCCGCTTCAGCCGACGCCGGAGCCGCCGGCGCGGAAGAAGAGCAAGAAGCTCAAGAAGAAGGGGATTACAGCGCCGCGCGTCGATGGTGATGGCAATGACGAGGACGCCAAGTCGCGCGTGAAGAAGAAGGAGAGCGAGGACGACGAGGGGTGAAGCGTGAGGGGGGCCGTCTGGATCGGCGACGATGACGCTTGAGGGAGGTGGTGAGGAGGGTCGTGCCGCTTGCAACGCTTGTGCTGTAGCTTTCCGCTCTGTCGCGCTTGTCTGCACAGCGAGCGGGAGATGGTACTGAAGGAGCTTTCCCAAGTTGATCTCTCGCACTTCTCGCCCCGCCATGTAGCCGCGCCCGGACGAGTATGCGTTGCAAGCGCCGCCTGGTACCTTAGAGAAGTCAGAGTGAACCTGACAAAGAGAGACGGCGGATGTCAACTCATCAACGCGTAGCACCGCCTCCTCGCTCCCCATCCCCTCCTCCCGCTCCTCCCGTCGCTGGCACACCGCTCTGCGGCCGCAGACTCGCGCCATGCCAGCCAAGAAGAGCTCCTCGAGCAGCATCAGCGCCTCGCCTGCACCCTCCACGGCCTCGCGCGCGTCGCACGGCCGCTCCCACCTCACCTTCGTAGCGCCGGAGCCGCGCACGCCTATCCCCGCGTACCCGAGCTTCAAGGACCGCCTGCGCGCCACGAGCACCTGGGAAGGGCTCTCGTCCCCGAGCAACGCGCCCGTCGCGCCCCTTCCCCACACTCCGCGCTCGACCTCCTCTCCGTCCCACCCCCTCGCCCTCACCTCCTCCCTCTTGTCCAAGCCCCGCGCGCTCTCCCCACTGTCCTCTGCCGAGGCACCCTCCTCCCCTCCCGCTGCGCCGATCCGCAAGCGGTCGTCCTCCATCAGCAGCAAGAGCAAGGCGTCCCCTTCGAGAGGATCGAGCACGAAGTCGAACCGGCGCGCGGTGCAGACTGCGCAGGCACACGCGGTCCGCCAAGCGGTGCAGCAGGGCCGGCTGAACGCGAATGCATACACCGACGGCCAGCTGCACGTCATCAAGCAGGAGGCGGCAAGGCAGTACCTCGCTGTGCACCCGGGCGTGGACGAAAAAGGCAGCGAAGGCGGGCGTAAGCGGCGCCGCAAAACAAGCAGGTCGGACGGCCGCGGTGGGCAAGTCACTAAGGCGGTCAAGGCGCGGCGGCTGACCAGTGCCGCGGGTGGGAGCGACACGGACGAGGAGTGCATCGAAGTCGAGGTGGACCTGGGCAAGATGCTGGGGTTGTGAGCATCGGTGGGGTTGCGCTTGTTGTTGTACAGGGGATCTGCTGCAGTCACGCTTGTTGCCTGACTTGCGCAGCTTTTTGAGGACGAGAGCAGGACCCGCTCGATCCCTCGCTCGCCAGGGTTCGCCACCGCCACTCTTCCACCACTTGCGCTCTTCACGCTCAAAGCTCGCTGCTCGCGGTCAGGGGGATGAATGATCGCCAGCAGGACGAGCTGCTCGCGCTCCAGGTGCGTCGTCGCTGTTTCCGCTCATCGCTTCTCCACCCCCGCACATCCCGCTTACTCGCCTTCGCGCGCTTGCCAGGCCATCTACCCTGACGCCGTCACGTGGGACCTCCTGCCTGATGTAGTAGAGGTCCGCGTCGTCCTGCCTGTCGAGTTTGAGGAGGATAGGCAGGTCGAGGTTTGGGACTGGGTCGAGCCGAAGGTGGCGAACGAGCCGGATGCAGCCGTTCAGGATGCGGCAGCTCGCCTCGTGCGAGCGTCTCTCGACGTTGCATCGGCCGTGCCGACGAAGGAGCAAAGTAGCGGCGGGCGCAGGCGTAACCGCGGCGGGAAGAAGGGTGCAGGGTGCGGGAGCAGCAATGCACGACCAGCGCGCGCGGCGGGTCAGGCAGCCGCGCAGCCTGATCCTACGGCGTTCGCCTTCCAGCCGCGGGCGAATGCGCAGGTTCCGCCTGTCGAGCGTGATGCTCCCGCCCGTTCACTCCCTCCTGCTTCGCCCAAATCGCCCGCCGCCCTCCCGCCTATCTCTTCGATCGGCGCACCGCGCATCCGCTTCACCCCTCGCGCGTCGACCCCGCCTGTCGATTCGGAACCTGTACGGGCAGTGTCGGCGGAACCGGCGCCGCAGGCTGCGCCGCAGCCGAGGAGACTTGCATTGCGGTACCTTCCGTCATTGCTCCTCTCGGTTCGCTTGCCTAGCGGATATCCCGAGACGCAGGGTCCCGGGAGGATTGAGCTGAGGGAGGAGGTGGGATGGTTGGATACGGATCGGAGAAGGAGCGTGGAGGAGAAGCTCGCAGAGGGTGCGTCTCGCTCGTGCACCTGCTCTCCCGCTCCGCTGACCGCATGACCATTTGCATGCAGTCTACGCGGGCGACGAGTGCCTCTTTGGCATTGTCGACCTCGTCTCGTCTACTTCGCCCGACTTCGCCTCCACTTTCGCCCTATCCTTCCCGCTCGTCCTGTACCAATCCCGCCCTTTCTCCTCGTCCACTTCGACACTCTCCGGCGCCCTTTCTACCTTTAATGACGCATCCTCCGCGCATACCTTCGCGACAACCTCGCATGCTTGCCCCCTCTGCTTCTCCCCGCACCGCGGCAGCGCGTGCATCCGCCTCGCTTCCTGCGGCTGCGTCTTCTGCAGGCCCTGCCTAACGGATTACTTCGGCCTGCTCATCACCGAGGGGCTTGTACGCTCTGTTGCGTGCCCGAGCGAAGGCTGTGTGAAAGCCCGTGCGCAGTGGGAGAAGGAGGTCGGCCCGAAGGGCGAGCATGAGAGGGAGGCGGAGCGGCCGGGGCGGATTGCGGGCGAGGAGGTGGAGCGCCTGTGCGGCGAGGAGAAGCGGAAGAGGTGGGAATGGCTGAAGGAGAAGGTCAGGGTGGATAGCGGTGCGTCCCTTCCGTCTTCTTCCCACTCCTGTCGAGAGGGCGCTGACAGGCGCAACAGACCCGACCATCGCTTTCTGCCCGCGCGAGTCGTGCCAGGCTGCTGTGCCGAAGCTTTCCGAGGACGAGGAGAAGCTGCGCGTCTGCCCCGCCTGCGTGCGTCTCCCGTCACCCGTCCGTCGCCTCGCTCGCCCTGCTGACATTTTGACTGCGCGCCTGCAGAGCTATAGTTTCTGCCAGTTTTGCAAGACCGCCTGGCACGGCTATCGCAACGCGTGCTCGCTCCCGCAGTCGTCGACGATCGTGTCCTCCTACCTCGAGGGCGACGAGACGGTCCGTCGCTCGCTCGAGGCGCGGTACGGCGCGTCCAACATCAAGCGCCTCGTTGCGGCCTTCGAGGAAGAGCGCGCGCTCCGCGAGTGGCTCGACAAGAATGCGACGGAGTGCCCTGGGTGCGGCGCGTGGGTGAACAAGAGCGCAGGATGCAACCACATGACGTGCAGCAAGTGCGCGTGCCATTTCTGCTACCGCTGCGGCAAGGTGCGTCTCCCCCCTCTTTTTACTTCGCTCGGCGCAGCGTGCTGACGCTCTCGCGCGCTCGCAGTCGATCCGTCCGACGGACCCCTATGCGCACTTCAATACGCCCGGGATGCGCTGCTACGGAAAGTTGTTCGATTTTGCGCCCGGCGGTGAGCCCGACGTTGGTGAGTGGATTGGCGAGATTGTGCAGGAGGACCTGGTGGGGCGATAGACGGGAGGTAGACGCCGACGGGGAGGTTGGGGGTTATTGCGCGCTCCGTGGTCGTATTGTCTCATTGTCATTTATTCGCATATCGTTCCCGACCCTATGGGCTCGTGTCGCGCGAAGAGCTTACAGAAGCGTCGTCGTCGTCGTTGCGACACGCTCGACCTTCGCAGCTCGCGCACCCAAACTTGCCTCTCCGCGTTTCCCGCTCGCGCTCAAACTTGGCTCAGATCGCGCGCATTTGGCGATCCTGCGCGAGGCAGCGCAGTCGCAGTCGCCTCCGCCGCCCGCACGCGAGCCTCCACCGCCTTTTGCTGACGACACGGAGCACTGCTCCGCGCTCTTTGCCGAGGCAGCTCTTGACACTCTGCCTCTTTTCTCCTCGCTGCTTGGGACCGCTCAGCTCGCTCGCTCTCTGACCACTGTCGCCCCCCGCCATGTCCAGCGGTGCACAGCAAGACGCTCCTCCCTCGCGCCCCGTCTCCTCCGCCGGCGCGCACGACCTCACCCCGCCATCGTCGTCCGTCAGCTACGACACTTCATACACGCGTCAGGCGAGCGGGACTGCGGGGGACAAGGTCCGCGGCGCGGCGGAGGAGGTCAAGGGGAAGCTGGGGGGCGATGACGGGGAGGTCGAGGAGGGGAGGAGGAGGAGGCAGGGCGCGGGGTTGCGCAAGGAGGGGGACGAGTGAGAGGGCGTACTGTAAGGCCAGGAGGACTGCGCATAAGGGCGGGGCAGGTGCGTTTCGCTTCGCCAAAGTCGCTTGTCGGCGGAGGAGCTCACCCGACCGTCTTGGGCGCGCGCAGCGGCAACAACATCTCCCTGTGGCTGCCAGGCCCGCCGCGCCTTCCCGGGCGGCTCGTCGCGTTGCTGCGCGGTCTCCCTCGTCTCGGCTCGGCGCGAGCGCCGCAGCCGCTCTCCCTCAATCGCTCTCGACCGCCGCGGCCGCCCTCGCCCCCTCGGCTTCTGCGGCTGTCCTTCGCCAACACATCCCTTCCCTGCACACCTGTAGCACTTGGCCTTGTGGCCCTCTCGCTGTACGGTCGCTGTTGTACCCGCCCGGATTTGAGACTTGTCCGTGAAAGTGAGCGCTGTCGATTCCCCTGTGATTCGCGGGGAACCCGTCTCAGTCGAGCGTGTGCTGAGCACCTTTGCACGGGAAAGAGCGCGTCTGTCCAGTACTGTCCGAGATTCGCCTCGAGCAATGTCGCGATGAGTAAGTTCGCCGAGAGGAACACTTGCGCTCGCTGTTCTCGCATGCACTCGTGCAGTTCGTCCTGCTCACTGCATTACGCCTGGATGGCCAACGGACACCCCTGAGCCCGTTCAGCCGCACCTGCGCAATCCTCTGCCCCCGCTCGCTCCCCCCACCTCCCATACTCTCGGCATGGCATCTCCGCGCGCTTCCCCGCCGCGCTACCCGCCCAGAGAGCCTTTCGCACGTCAGAAGTCCCGCACGCCTCTCCTCGCACAGCCGAACGCGCCTACACTCGGCCAGTACACCGTCGACAACGAGATCGCCCCGAGCCCGACCTCGCCCTTGCTAGGCGCAGGCGGGTCCGGGTCAGGCAGCTCCACCTTGTACGATAGCAGCAATGAACACGTACGGGCGACGGACGACGAAGGCGCGCCGACGCCTTTGGACGCGACGCTCGAGGAGATTGGCATGGGCGCGTATCAATGGCGGCTCTTTGCGCTCTGCGGCTGCTCGTGGTGGTCCGACAACGCGTGGCTGCAGTGCATCGCCGTCATCCTCCCGCGGGTGCAGGAGCAGTGGGATGTCGGCGATAGGTGGATCGGGCTGCTCTCGACCAGCCTGTTCGCGGGAATGATGGTACGTTGCGGGCCTCCTTTCCTGCTTCGTCCCCTGTGCGTTCACAAAAGCTGACCATAGGTTCCGTGGTCACGCGTT
The DNA here is from genome assembly GCA_028828645.1 of Rhodotorula sp. PL61-2. Lineage (NCBI taxonomy): Eukaryota > Fungi > Basidiomycota > Microbotryomycetes > Sporidiobolales > Sporidiobolaceae > Rhodotorula > Rhodotorula sp. PL61-2. The sequence goes on from JAPZQE010000122.1 coordinate 6,603, forward strand.
GCAGGTCGGCGCATGGGGTTGGGGCAGCTGTTTGTCACCCTGCCCTCTTTCACGCCGAACTTCCGCTAACCTCTCTCGCCCCGCAGACTCGGACGCTTACGGCCGCGTCCCCGCTTTCAATCTAACTGTCTGCTTCACCGCCGTTTTTGGCGTCGCGTCCGCCTTTGCGCCGTCGTTCGGCTGGCTTTGCGCGGCGCTGCTCTGCCTTGGGACGGGCGTGGGAGGGTCGATGCCGACGGATGGGACCCTGTGCGGTACCTCCGCCTATTTTCGCACTTCACAGGCTGACGAGTTGCGCGCAGTTTCCTCGAGAACACGCCTAAGACTAAGCATTACCTCCTCACCGCGCTCTCCGTCTTGTGGGTCACTTGCTTTCGCTTTCGGCGTAGACTGACCCTCAAATCATTCGACGCAGCTTCTCTCTCGGCGCAATCTTCACCTCCCTGCTCGGCCTCGTCCTTCTCCCGCGCTTCTCGTGCGCGCCCGACGCCGGCAATGGCGACGCGCCTGCATGCGATGTTGAGGTCGAGAACAACGGGTGGCGGTACATGCTTGGCGCGCTTGGCGTACTAGTGCGCTGTCTCCTGCCTCGCTCCTCCGTATGCGGTGCTGACATTGCTACGGCTCTCGCACTTCACGCGCAGAGCATAGCCATGTTCTTCGCCCGCGTCCTCTTCTTCCGCCTGCACGAGTCCCCCAGGTTCCTCGTCGCGTCGAACCGCCCTTCCGCGGCGGTGATTGCCCTTCGCCGCATCTCTAAAATCAACGGCGAGGAGCGGTACTACGTACTCTCTGACGTGGTCGACGCACAAGGCGCAGCAGCTGAGGCAGAGGAGGACGCCGCAGCGCTGAAGGGCGAGACGGAGAGCGAGGCGCGCGGGCAGGCCTCTTGTCCGCCCGAACTGGATAACGACGAGGAGACCACCCTTGAAGCCTTTGCCCTCCCGCCCGCTGTCGTCTCGCACGGCCCGCCGTCGCATCGCGCGGGAAGGCCCGGGTGGATTGCAAAGCTCCCAAAGGGTTGGCGCAGGAGCGCGGAAGAGTATCTCGCAAGAATAGACGACCTCCTCCAACCGCCGTGGAGGAGGACGACGCTGCTGGTGTGGACGATTTGGACACTTGCGAGCGCAGGGTATACTGTACGTGACGGCTCCCATCATGCCTGCTACTTCTCCGCAAAGGGAGGGTGCTGACTATCTCAGTGGAATACGCCGTCGTGAGCAGATTTTCAACGTCTTCCTCCCCAAGTTTCTTGAATCGAAACTTGCGTCCAGTGGCTCCCCCTCCCCCGCTGCTACGCAAGAAGAGACCCTCCGTGACTGTGGGTCGGCCCCCTGCCCCTTTCTGCGAACAGCTCGCTGACCCTCCCTGCGCGCGCGCAGACGTTCTCTACACCCTCTCCGGCCTCCCCGGGTCGCTTCTTGGCGCCTACCTCGTCGAGACCTCGCTCGGACGCGCGCGCACCCTTGCGCTCTCCACGCTGGCGACTGCGGGAGCAACGTTCGTGTTTGTGTTCGTGACGAGCAGGGCGGGCGTCGTGCTGAGCAGTATGGTCGTTAGTCTTGCGGCAACGCTGATGTGTGCGTTTTTTGCGCCTTTCTACATATTCTCCTCGCTGAGCTGACATGCTGCACCGTCACAGACGCCGTCATTTACGGCCTCACGCCCGAGATCTTCCCGACCAGCACTCGGTACGACTTCCTTCCTCTCGGCAGCCTCCTCCGTTCTCGCACCATCCTCCTTTTCTCGCCACTAACCCGTCTTGTCACACAGCGGCACCGCCACCGGCATCGCCTCGGCGCTCTCGCGCCTCTCGGGCCTCCTCGCGCCCCTCCTGACCGGTTTCCTCCTTTCCACGCTTGAGGGGTTTGCGATCCCCCTCATGCTCAGCGCGGCGTGCTTTGCAGCGACTGCGGCGTGCGCGTGGGGTTTGATAGGGGCAGAGGGACGTATGCTTGGTGGGCGAGGAAGAGGGAGAGGGGCAGCGGTGGGACACTAGCCGCTTGGTACAAGAGAGGGGTGTGCATAGATTCGTGTTGTGCTCTTTCTGCCCATTGTATGTGAGTTGAGAAGCCTGCTTGGCGAAAGAGTGGCGGAAGGTGGGGGCTCGACAAGCGCTCGGGGGAGGCGAGAGGTAGCGCACTCGGCAACCTCGTTGTCCCGTCATGGCCCTACCTCCTTGTTGTTGCGCAAGCGCACATGCCGTCTGGTCACAAAGGCGCAGATAGGTGACATGCAGACTGCAGGCTCTTCAGCAAGCAGACCTCACTCAGGGACCCTCAGACTGTTACGGTCAAGCAGCGTGCGGAAGCGGAGCGGAGTCGGAAGGCTCGCTCGGCCGGGCTCTTTAGTGATGCGGAACGGTACGGTAACGCTACGTGACTGATAATAAACGCATGCACAACAAGGAAGAGAGAGGCTACACAGATGGGGGCAAAGACAGCAGCGAGACGGGTTTCGGGTTTCGGGCACGAGCATGGGCCTCAAGCTGTGTCATCAGAGAAGTCAGTGGTGCGCAAGAGATGAGATAAGCGACAGATTCACTGTAGCGAGAATACGAGCGCGACGAGCCGGAGCCCAATGAGGCGGATGAGCCCGATGCACCCACCCTCTTCCAGCTCACACATGACTGCTCAGTAATTCTCCTCCTCGCATCCTCGCCTTCCTCCTCAGGTTCTGCCACCGAGTAACAACCCCATTCACCCCAAATTGTATTGTACACCTCCTCCGCGGCCATTGTCCTTGATGACTTTCTATTGCGAGCATCGCCTTCCCCCACCTCTCAGTCAACCTTGCCAACACCACCCTCTTTCCCTGGCCCTCATTGTCAAGGTCCCCAGGACATGCTCAATGTGAATGCTTACACAGCGCTTCCTCTGACAGTTGTCACCACATGCTGCCATCCGGCAAACAGCTTGCATGTACTCATTACGGGTGTCCACCCGCAGCTCTTGCTTGTGCAGCTTATACGGCACACGTTTGGCTTGTCAGCCTTCTTCCTCTCCCCAAACGCGGTGCACCCTGTGTGCTACCCTGCTGGCTACCTTGGCATACGGAGCTCGCAGGCACAGAAGGACACCCGCTATTCTATGCACACGCTCAGGGTGGGCTGAGGGTGCTCTAAGTGCCACTATGGCAGACAAATGCTTCACAATGCTGAAGGGTGTTCTGGCTCCTTGCCACGGTGAACCCGCCAATGCCAGCTACGCTTGTCAAGCCTGTTGCACTGCTGCCTCCCCTGGCCATTCTGTCAACCTATCCTGTTTAGACAGAGTTCCAGCACACAGTGGACATGAAGGCAGCCAGACAGTGCAACAAAGCCAGCAAGAAACGGGACTGGGCAGCAGCAGGGGTACAGAGACAAGGAAGGCAGTCAGGACTCTCTCTTTTCAGCACCAAGCGTGACTCACTAGTCTTGCGCAGGATCTCACGCACAGGCGGCAACACTTTGATATGCAAACAGCACTACCTCAAGTCTCCGCCGTTCAATGAGCTTGTCTGGCTCTGCGAGATCAACATGTCAGTGGCTGCTCAAGCGCACAGCCGTGACTTTGCCGTGGCGATTCCGATAGCCAAGTCATGTGCCTTGCAATGCTTGCCAACTTTGATGTCCCAATCTCCAGTTTTGAGGAGCAGTCACTGCTGTCGAAGCATCTGATGACCCCTGTTTACATCCAGCTTGAACAATGTAAGATGGCACTTAGATGACAGGGTCCTAGCCAAGCTTGTCAGGTCATTAAGCAAGCATATGTGCAAAGCTACTACCACCTATGATCCATCAATGGGCGAGTTGCGCAATCCTCTCCTCCGTCTCCTGGCTCACCCTGATCCACTGCACAGACAAATTGCTACCTCCTGAAGCCTCTTGTGGACCTGGGTATTTACTTGAATTTGGTACAAAATGCCCTGCATCACTAACATTGCAGTGCAGCCACAGCAGAGGAGCTTGAGCTTTGCACTAGGCGTGTCACCTTGCCGGCAGCCATTGGGCCGTCTCTTGCCTCCTCCTTTGCTCACCTCTGGCTTGCTCCGCAGCGCACCCTCTGCTTTCACCGGTAGGCTCCCAATGTTCAGCCAGACATTCATTGTGATCCGTAACCTGTGGGTGAGGCTGGAAGGTACCCCGCGGCTCCTGCCCTCGGATAGCGTCACGCACGAGCAGCAGGCCAAGACCAACTATGTTGCTATGCTGTTGTGGCCACTGGGGCAGGGTTTGCCCATTGGCACCAGTAACAAGCTTGTCCTCGAGCTAGGCGAGATGAGCGCACCAAGGTGAATTGCCTTGGAGACGGCTGAGTGTTCCCAACTATGAGGGGGAAGCTTGTAGTGATGATATAGGCGGGTGTGCGCCCGCTCACTCCTTGCTTCTGCATCTTTTGACCTGCACTGGTGTGTAGCCAACCTTGCAGCTGCTGGAGTGTGCGCCAAGCTGACTTCTGCAGAGTACGTCAAGCACATCATTGATATTAGTGCAGGCAGATACTGCGGGCTTGTCCACATAGGAGGAATCAATGGCATAGCCAGCACCTGAGCAGCCCTTCAATGAGGTCACGGACAGCACTTGAGCAGCCCTTCAATGAGATGGATGCACTGAGCGAGAGGGTGCTCCGTTGGTAACGTCCCGCCCATCTTGCAGGCTGCGCATCTGGGCCCAGCCAGCAAGCTTGCTACCGCAAACTGAGTGCAGGCAAACACGTCCGCTGTGGCCGCATGCCTAGAAATCAACAGCTTAGGCGCAAGAGGGCCAAGTGCCAGGCAAAGCAGGAGGCGCACGTCAGGGTCCTCAGCAACAACGGTGTGTCCTGCTCTCACCCCATCATTGACCTTGTCCTGTATGGTGCAAACGATACTAGCCCATCATCTGCAATTGGCAAGCAACAATATGTTCCCTTCCAATATTCAGCACTGCGCGCCGCGTCTTGCAGCTCTGGCAGTGGCTTGTCCGCGCTCTCTTGTGGAGCGTGTGGTTCCCTGCAAGCGGCGGATGTGGCCTGATTGCTTCTCCGCTCCACTATTGCAATTCCTTCAGCGCTGGCATCCTCGCAATAACTAGCCTTGCAGCTGCCTCACCTCAGTGGGTGCACCCACGTCTTCCCCATTCCTGCCGTTGCAAGTGCTCACATTAGCAGCATTGCACACAAGTCATAAATTTGTCCCACATTATCAAGAAAGTTCTCCACCAACAAAATCGTCTTTGTCAACTTGCGCAGGATGCCGAGTCTCCCAACCTTCCCAAGTGCTGCAGGCTCCCGACTTTCTCCCTTTCACTTTGTGTAGCTCTGCTTGTGCCTTCTCCAGTCAGCCATGGACAAGATGCAGGTATTGTAACCCCAGGCTATGGACATCCCCCCATGACTGAACGTTTGGGCTTGCGCACCTCGGGTATTTGGGTTGGGGAAAAGCCCAAACCCTGGCTGTCATCTGTGATGGTCAGGGTCTGTTTTGCTGCACCCAGACCTGTGCTATGTTTGACTCAGGGTTAAAATCTTGCTGGCTTTGGAGTAGGTTGCTGCAGATTCTTCTTATTTCCCCCTTTTAGTTCTATGGTATGATCAGAATGGTTCAGTTAATAGGCCTCCCTGAACTGGCGCAAGTAGCGTGTCCCG
>JAPZQE010000123.1:0-12531 GCA_028828645.1 Rhodotorula sp. PL61-2
ATGCTTCGGGAAAGGCGGACGTCGAAGCGGAGCTCAACTGAGAGCTCTGCGCAAGCCAGCTCGACGAGGGCGCGCTCGGGTCGCTGCGTCCGCTCGGGATAGGCGGGGCTGGACGCGTGGGCGTGAGGGCGGGCGCTCCGCTTACTCCGTCGGAGGAGATCCAGCGCTGAGGCGTTCCCGACATGCGCTGCGGTCGTGGGTGACAGCACCCCGCCGTAAGAGACGCGCCGGGATCCTTGCGCCGCGTCCGCCGGAAGGGAGCGAGCGCATCCTTCGCTTCGTCCCCCTCTTTCGGTCCGCTAGGTTGCGCACGCGCTTCAGATGTGCTACGCGGTCTTCACGTGCAAGGGAGAACCAACGGTGCGACTACGGCTGTGAGGCGAGTCCACCGCCTGCCGAGGCCTGCGCGGTTTGCGCGCGAGCGTGATTGCACCTCGAGCGCGTGCCCTTCGCTTTCCGCCCTGTATACTCGCTGGCTCGGGTTACCGTGACATGCTACTCGCCAGCACGGATGCGCTCTGCCTCTGGCACGTGGTCGGATATCCTGCGACGGGCCCTTTGTTCCATTGTTGGCCAGCGAGCAACCAATCGCAGCGACACCCGCTGTCGTGCAGGACAAAGGCGGATGCCAACAATGCTTCTCGGCGGCCTTTGTTCACACCAGCGCTGCTGCCGGTCCTCGAGACGACGACGCTCGTTTCGACGTTTCCTCTCCTTCTCTCTCACCACCGCTCTCTCGCTTTCTTCGCCCACCCCCAACACTCCCTTACACCGTCGAAATGGCCCCCATCACCCTCGCCCCGGCCCAGGAGGTTGCCGCCGCGCCCGCCTTCGTCAACGAGGAGCGCAACCCGACCGTCACCTCTTACATGTCGTGCACCGTCGCCCGCAAGGACGTTGCCGTCGAGCTCGACAACGAGGAGCGCAACCCGACCGTCACGTCGTACATGTCGTGCACCATCGCGTAAGCGGCGCTTCCGGTCAGTCTCGGCTCTCCTCCCTCGATTTCCCTGTCCCTCTTTCCCACTTCGCCGTACCGCCCCGGCTTGCTCGCGCCCGCAGCTCGCTGACTCGATGCATGGTCCTTGCAGCGCACCTATACCTGCCGCCAATCCACCCTTTCCCGTCGTGGCGGTCCTTGCCGGCGGCGTCCAGGGCAGCGAGCGGTCGGAAGGAACGGGTTGGGATGGGATGCAGTTGATTGTACCTCTTCGTCGGCTATCTTTATCGCAACGTATCTGTTGGCACACACCCCTCCCCATCGCTGCCGCTTCGGCCGCGCCGAGAGAGCCCCAGCTTGCGCGTGAAAGCTGCGCGGGGCCTTCTCAACCAGCTCTCCCTTGCGGAGCGCCTCGTGCATGAGCGCGTCAAGAGTGCAACAATCTCTTCCCACTCAGCAACATCAGATTGCAAACTTCGTCTTGGCCATGCGCCGCAACCCCCCGCCCACAGCAGTTCCGGGGGTTCGTCGTTCGCCCTCCGCAGCATCCTCGTCCTCCCCAGAACCCGCCCACTGCAAGACGAGATGGCGGCCGAGGAGGTGGGTGTGCTCCAAGGCAGCGAAGGCGGCCTCGGCGTCACGACGGGTGGCGAACTCGAGAAAGGCAAAGCCGCGCGTCTTGTTGTCCATCTTCCGGGGCAGCCGGACCGACTTGAGCTGGCCGTACGTCCTGCGAGACGAAGGTCAATGGCCAGTTCTCCTGCAAGCAAACGATATCCGGCTCACCCAAAGAGCTGCCTCAGGTCAGCTCGCGTCGCCTCGAACGGCACATTCTTGACGAGCAGCTTGGTCGACGTCTCCTTCGCGCGACTTGCAACCATTGCGTCGGGCTGCTTGTCCGCGTTCCGGTGCGCGAAGCGGATCTCGAGTGCGTGCCCGTCCAGCACGTAGCCCTGCCGCGCGTCCTTCGCCCCTGCGGCTGCGGCGGCAGTGCGGAAGCCCACGAAGCCGAACCCCATGCTGAGGGCACGGCTCGGCTGTGCGGGATCCGGCTTTGTCTGCACCCGTGCAAAAACGACGTCCGGGAATTGGTCGAACGCCGCTTTCAGGCGGGGCGTGGTCGTCGCAAAATTAAGATTCTTGACGAAGAGGGTTGCTGCCGCCGGCTCTGCGTCCGAGGACGCGGTGCCGTGTGCCACCGAAGCGGCCGTCTTGACGACGGGAAGGGACGTTTCGGCGAGCGCTACCGGCGGGTCCGCTTCGACAGCGAAGATAGCGGCGGGCGCCTTCTCCAGGTAGAGAACGCTGCCGCCGAACTGCTTGTAGACGAGTGCCCGCCATGCTGCTCCAGCAGCCGCTGCGTCCTCCATCTCAACGATAGCAATGAGGCCCGACGGCGGGATGAGCAGTCGCTTGACCGCACCATGCGGGGCAAAGAGGGCTTGCAACGCCGACGCGGTCGTGGCAAAAGGCAGGTTCTTTACGAGGATGCAAGTAGACGAGCGGGCGCCGGGCTGCGAGAAAGCGGCGACGTTGACGTTTTCCTGCGTGGCAACGACAATAAGCGTTGATCTTGACACGGAGGGCGCACGTATACGCACATCCTCGAAGTACCGCTTGGTCTCAGCGAGCGTATGCGCTTCCGCCAGCGCGACCTTGACTGCTGGATCGCTTGCCGACGGGTCGAGAAGTGCAGACTTGGCGACGCCGAGACGCTCTGCAACAGCGCTAAGAGCAGCGTCGGTCTGCAGGGTATGGCGGATGAGCTTGATCAGGGTGAAAGGGAAGCAGCGGGACGTACATTCAGATAAAGCGAGCCCCAGCTGAACGACTGGCCGGCTGTTTGTTTGCGCCGTTCGAGTCGATCCTCCTTCAGCGTATTGGAGCGACCGCTCGGAGTCGCCTTGTCGCCGCGTCCGAGCGCCGGGAGGATGTGCAGGAGGCGACCCTGAAAGGTGGTGCCATCGAGAGCATTGTAGGCAGCGACGGCATTGGCGGAGTTGACGAAGCTGACATAAGCGAGACCTTTCGAGACCCCCGTCCTCGAATCAACGGGGATGTGGACCTGCGAGCTGATCAGCGTCGCGCTCGTAGAGCCTAAGAAGACGGCGCACCTGCTCAATCGATCCGTACGGGCCGAACTTTTGCCTGAGATCCTCACGCGTAGCCGTGAATGGGAGGTTGCGGAGAAAGAGCCGGCCCGTCTCCATGATGGTCTGGCGGGCTTGTTCGCCCTCTCCAATTGCGCTCGGCAATGTCGGGGCGAGCACCTGTGTGCCATAGAAAGGGCGCAGCGTCAGTAATGACATCGTACGATGTCACAGAAACGCGAGGCATGGAGCTACCTGGCTGGAAAGGGCTGGTGCAGTGTCCTGCGGCGTAGGGGGCTCAGCGGGTCCTGAAACGCCTGTTTCGCCATCCTCCTGGACCCAAAGCGGTTGTTGCGGCGCCGAGACAATCGCCTCGTCGACCTCGTCGATGCGCCGCTTCATCCGTCGCGCGAGGTAGTCGGCATCGGTAAGGGTGTCGTCTTCGGCCGCACCATCGGCTTGCGCCTCGGTCGCCTCGGGCAGATTGGCCTGAGGCGGGTCGGACGGTGAGAGAGCCGTGACGTCGAGCGCAGCTTCGTACTGCTCAGTCGTCGTCTTCTTCTGCGTTGCGCCAGTGCCGGACGGCGGAGGAGCGACCGCCGAAGGCAGCGGGACGGCCGCCGCGTCGGTGTACGTGCGCGCTGGCGCCATGACCGCCATGAACTCGGCAAAGCGGTCATCCTGCGCGGCCGCAGGGCTCGAAGCGGATGCGGCGCTGGCGACTTTGAGGCGCTTTGCAGGACGAGGAGCATCGCGAGTCTGCGCGGGAGCGACTCCGTGAGCAAAGGCGGACGGCGAGCGGAGAATGTGGGAATGAAGGACAGAACGCACGTCCTTGGCCCAGTCGACCTTGATGCGGGCACCGCCGCGGTCGCCCGAAACCCACGCTCCCGACGCCCAGCGCCTGACCCGGTCGGCGTCGTCGTGGGCTTTGAAGCCGGCAAAGGCGATGCAGCGGGAGGTGCCATTCGGGCGGGTGAGCACCTTGACGTCGGTGATGCCTGGCGGGGTGGGTGGGCAGGAGGCGAGGTGCTCGCGGAGGTGGTGGGCGGCGACGGAGGGGTGCAGGTTGGTGAGGAGGAGGCGAGTCGGCGCAGCAGTGGCGGGAGTGGGTGCCTGCATCGCGGCAAGCACGTGTGGCACGCAGGCAGGGCGCAGCGAAAGCGAGCAGCGGCGACGAGCAGCGGCGGGTTCGCTCGCGCTCTCCGGCCCGAGCTGGAGGGGGCGCGCCGCCTGCACCGCCTCTCCGCCCGTCGAAGCACCGTCCTAGTCAGTCACAAAGCACCTCTCTCGCAGCGATCGTATCTACTCGGACTTTTGCATCTCTCGCTGAAACGCGCGCCGGTAGAGTCCATTGCTCCTGCCCCCTCCTCTCCTCTCCTGTCGCTTCCGCACGCCGTCAACGCCCTCCGAGTTGCGCGACCCTCACTTGGCCTTCTTCTTGCCGCGGCGCTTCTTCGACTTGGCCGTCGTGTCGTCCGACGGAACTGCTTCGCCCGTCGACGTCGCAGTGCTTGACCCTGACGGCGCCGCGCTGAGCGGGTGGGGAGGGACGGGCACTGCCGCAGCGTCCGGCTGCAAGGTCGTGCGGCGCTTGTTCTGGTACAGCCGCAGCATGGCACGGTTGAGCGCATCGAACCGGTTCAGGTATGTGCTCGAGCGGGTCCGGAAGGTGAGGCACTGCGCCGCAACGGCGAGGGGTCAGCGAGAGTGAGAGGCGAGCGCAGCGGAAGGAGCAGGAGGAGCGCGCGCACCTTGCGGTCGTCCGTCACCCTGAAGACGAGGAGGCCCGCGTCGTGCCGCCAGCGGATGCATGCACGCGTCTTGAGGGGGCGCGTGGGCCGGGTCAGCGAGGAAAGGGAAGGGAGGGGGGCGGACGAGGAGGGAGAAGCGCACGGGGGCATCTGCGGTGCGGCAAAGGTCGTCGCACGCTCGCTTGAAGCGGTCCCAGTTGCGGTAGAGCATGGTAAGTGGGGGAAGGGACGACGGCGCGCTGATGAGACGCTGCTGCAGGCAGGGCACGCCGTGCGGGCTGGCGACGGCGGCGGGAGGGTGTACGAGTCTGTGTGCGTGTCGGGAGCGGAGCACCGCGCACTCTGGCGCGCGATGAGGCGGTGAAAGGGGAGCAACCCGCGCCGACCCCTCGTCGTCGGCTGGCCCTCAGGCCTCTCGCACGACTTTGCCGGGCAAGTTGCCAGACGCCATGCTGCCTGCGCTCGTCGCACCAGCCTCCGAGTCGACGCCGCCTGCTCCAGCGAGCTCTCCGCCCCGCCGTCCCGACTCTCCCTCGACTCTCCACGCTGGCCATGATTCTCTCGCGCACCGCTGGCTCGAGGCTTGCTCTACGCTCAGCTCCACGAATCCTCTTGCAGTTGCCGTCTCGACAGCCGCCCTCCTCTCCCTTGGCGCCCGCATATGGCATCGCTGCGGCCGCCGCATCCGCACCGTCGACGACCTCGCCCCCGCCGACTACAGCCCAACTCGCCTCCGCGGCACCGTTACAAGGTGCAATGCAGCATCCCCTGCTGCAGCGCGCAATCGCTGACCGCAGGCATCCGGCATCCGCACGCAGCGTGGGAGATGCCGACGGCTTCCGCTTCTTCCACCGCCCGCTTCTCCGGCCGTGGCTGGTCGCGCCAGCCGGGAAAACGGGTGCACCCTTCCTCTCTGTACCCACGATGACCGCGTGTTGACCGCACCCCCGGGCGTCGTCAGCCCTGAGAGGACAGACCCTCTCGGTCCGCCTCGCAGGCGTCGACGCGCCCGAGGTACAACAGCCCGGCCGTCACAGCACATGCAGCATTGCTTACCCTCCCTGCGAGCTCGTTAGATGGCTCACTTCGGCAAGACGGCTCAGCCTTTCTCGGGAGAAGCGTTCGATCTGTTGTGCCCCCTCTTCCCTTGTCAGCCGCGCAGCCTACTCACGCGCACCGTTCGACGTACAGACTCACTCGTACCATCGGTGGTCGGCGTGTGCAAGTCGAGCTGTTCCAGAAGGACCGTTACGGGCGCGTCGTCGGCATGGCGTATGTGCGGCGCTTCCCCTTCTTGCGCCGCCGCAACGTCTCGGAGGTGCTGTTGCAAGCGGGCCGTGCGTAGCTCTGGTCACTTCGGATGCCGCTCTCGCTCACCCGCCCCGCACCGTGCTCAGTTGCAACGGTGTACGAGCAGAGCGGAGCTGTTCATGCGGGGCAGCTCGCCCACTTTCGCGCGGTCGAAGCTGAAGCCCGGTGCGCTCGCGCCTCGTTCTGCGCTCGATTGTCCTGCTGACCGCTCGCAGCGCTCGCAGAAGACGGCGTGTGGGTATGTGGTCGCAGAGCGCGCGGGATTACGAGAGTCCGGCAAGTTACAAGGCGCGGTTTCGTGGTGAGCAAGGGGCGGCAGGAGATGTTGCAGTTTGAGTGCGACCTCTGTCGTTTACAAAGCTCGGAAAGCGTTCCTAGGCCACCGCAGGAAAGTCGCTTCGCGCCCCCGTCCTCTCCGAAGCAGCCGGTCGGGATCGCGACGTCCGCCCCCTTCGCTTCCCGCCTGTGCCCACGCAAGCTCACTTGACAATTGCCTGTGCTCACACGTCTGCTGTGCACTATAGATGGTGCGCGCGCGCCCTCCTTGCGGGCTCTGCCACCCTCCCTGCCACCCTCCTCATCGTCGCTGGTCGTGCGCAGAGTACCATCAGCAAGAGTGCCAAGGAGGCGCGCGTGCGCGAGTTTGTCGAGGTGACCGGGGCGACGTGCGTACGCTTTCGTCTCGCATACCGGCAGCGACACCCACTTACCTCGGCCCCCTCCGCACAGCTCGACGGATGCGACCAAGTTCCTCAAGGCGTCGTCGTGGCGCCTCGATGGTGCCATCGATGCATATTTCAACGATCCTCGAGCAAGCGCAAACTCGGGACGGGGCGAAGCCAACACCCCTACCGTCACCCGCAACCTCGAGGCGATGTGGGCAGGGTACGCCGGTGCGTCGCTCGTCCCGTAAATGCATGCCTTCACACTCACCTACGCTAGCAGATACCTCATCACCTGACGAGATCGGGATGGAGGGCACGCTGCAGTACTGCCGCGACCTCGGCGTCGACCCGGAGGACGTCGTCGTGCTCGCCCTCGCGCAGTTCACCAAGGCGCCGACAATGGGCCGTTTCTCCCGCCGCACTTGGGTCCAAGCATGGCAGAGCGTCAGGGACGTTCCAGCGCGCTCGCCCCCTCGTCCCGAACATCGCGCTGACCCTCGCGACCTCCGGTCACAGGTGCGACTCGCTCGACCGCCAGCGGCAGCACATTCACGCACTTCGCGCTCAACTGAAAGAATCGAGTATGTTCAAGCGCATCTACAACTACGCGTTCGATTACGCCAAAGCGGAGGGGCAGAAGAGTCTCCGTGAGTCCTCACGCGCGCCGCCATCGCCCGTCTTGCAGGCGCATCGATGAAACTGACCTTCTTGCCGCTGCAGAATTCGACATTGCGCAAGAGCTCTGGAACCTGCTCGTCCCCCTCGACCCCGCGTCGTCGTTTCCGTCGGAGCACCTGGAGCTCTGGCTAGGCTTCCTGAAGAAGAAGGGCGGGCGGGCGGTTTCGCGGGACACCTGGAACCTCGTAGGTGACTTCGCGCAAATCGTGCACGCTACAGAACGCGTCAGCTCACCGCCGTTGTACGGAACAGTTCCTCGATTTCGTGCGCTCGATCAACCCGACCTTCAGCAATTACGACGAGGAAGGTGAGCCTGCGCGGCTCTTCTCGTGTACCGTGTCCTCTCGAATTCGGCAGCTCACCGCCATCCCGTCCCAGCCGCTTGGCCTTCACTCATCGACGAGTTCGTGCAAACTGCCATCCTCAGGAAGGAGTAGTCTTGCATTCCACTTACTTGGTCACCACAGACCTCCACGCCTCCCGGACGGGCACATGGCTGCCGAGGCGTTCGCAGAGAAGGAAAGCGCCGCTGAGCTTGCGGTTGAGGCTGTACGTTTCTTCCGGCGGGGGCGTAAGGCGATGTTTGAGCATGATGGGGATCTGCTCGCGGATCTTTGCCGTGATGGGCGGTCCCAAGGTGCCGAACGGGAAGGGCGACGGCGCGCTCGCGCGGAACGGGGTGGCAAGCGCGAAGAGCGACTCGATATGCGCGTCGAGCATGGCCTGAACCCGAGGCGCTGGTCAGCGAGAAAGTCGCGCACAGAAGGGAGGAATGGGTGCACCTCGTTCTCGCCTCCCGTCAGGTAGCCCAGCTCGCGCGAGAAGTGCAGAGCTTCGTCGCGGCGTTCGGCGATGGCCGCGCGCAGAAGGCTCTCGTAGAGGCCCATAAACTCGACCGAGTACTCGCGAGTGGCCCCGAAGTCGATGAGCTCCAGCTGCGGGACGAAAGCGTCAGTCGCAAACATGCCCATCAGCGCAACCCGGGTTAAGCGCAAACGACGCACCTTGCCGGTGCGCGAGTTGTACAGGAAATTGCTCCAGTTCGGATCGGTCTGCATGAGGCGGAAGTCGAACAGCTCGTGCATGCACAGCTCGATGATCCGTGAGCCGATCTGCGGGAGCGGAGAGAGCAAGGCTCAGCTTGCAGTGTGAGCGAGGCGCGTGAGTAGGGCGTACGCGGTCCCTAGAAGCCTGGTCCAGGTCGAGAACGTCCTTGAGCGGACGGCCGTCCATCATCTCGGTGGTGAGGACCATTGGACCGCTCAGCTCGTCGAGGACCTGAGGAACGTCGAAGGCGTTGTGTAATGACGAGCCGCGGATCGCCTCGCGCATGCGGCGTCCACACTCGGCCTCGCGGATGTAGTTGCACTCGTCGTCGAGCTCGCGGCCGAGCACGCGCAGCGTGTTGTCGAGGTAGAGTCCGCGCGGGAGTGCAGCGCTCGCAAGCAGGAGCCACCGAAGCGTACCGAGGTCGCTCGAGATGGACTCGCGGACGCCGGGAAACTGGACCTTGACGGCGAGGCGCCGCGCGTGCGGGTACTTGTCCGCCAGGGGCGAGCTGGGAGCGAGGGTCGCCGAGTGCACCTGGCCGATGGAGGCGGCGGCGAACGGACGCATATCGAAGTCGGCAAAGTGCGCGCGCCAGTCTTGCCCGAGTGATTCGGCGAGGACCCTCTGCACGAGTGGGGAGTGAGCTCCGTGTGCGGCGTGCGCGCAGTGCGGCAGCAAAGGGTCGCCGCACCTCGGTTTGCCACTCGGGCATGTAGTTGGCGTTATTCTGTACACGCTGCAGGATGGCTTCGAGCTGCGGCGGAAGCTGCTTGGTGTCTATCCGCGCCGCAGGTGCGAGAGCGGCGTCAGGGACAGGACAGGGGCCCCGCTGCAAGGAGCAAGGTGGCGCACCCTGGATGCTGAGGAACTGGCCGAGCTTGAGTGCGGCGCCGCGCATCTTTGCGAGCTTGTCGACGAGGCGTTCGAGATTGGCTTCGCTCATCAGGAGGGACCGAGGGCGGGGAGGCTGGTCGGTAGCCGTTCGGCGGACGGCTTCAGCGGCCATGCCCCAGCCGAGACTGGCGGCGAGGCCTGCGCGAGCACAAGAGGAGGGAGGAGGAGGGCGAGGGGAGATGAGCGGGATTGCCGTTGAAGAGGGCGAGCTGCGGGAGGATGGCGGTGCTCACCGCCATAGTGGAGCAGGCGCCCCACGCGGGACGAGGGTACGCGAGATGCCGCTGATGCAGGCTACGAGGGGCCGGGAGGAGGTGCATGTCAGGTGCGGCTCCGCTGAAGGAAAAGTGGACGAGAGCGCGCGACGCACGGGGGAGGAGAGGGTCCCAAGGTCGGCGTCGGGAATCGGAGCGAGCGAAGGGGCGCCGTCATCGGAGCGGGTGCCGAGAGCGGACTCGGGTTGGCGGGCTTGAGGAGCAGGCGAAGGAGGCGAGGGAGGCGAGGGAGGTTGCGGGGGTTGGAGCGGTGGCGCCTGAGAGGGTGGTTGCGATGGCGGTTGCGGTTGAGGTGCAGGACGGGCGACTTGAAGCGGGCTGGGGTCGACTGGCGAGGGAGGAGGCGGTGCCGGTGTCGGGTCGAGGTGGAGCTGCGGCGTGCGAGGGTCGCTGTTGGGCGCGGGTGCTGTGCTCTGCGCGGGTGGAGGGGTTGGGCGTGGGTGCGCGGCTGGACTCGGTCGCGGGAGTGCGCGGGTGTGGCGGAGGGAGCGGGCGAGCGAGGCGAGGCGGAGTGCGCCCGACGCGGCGAGGGCGGCGGACGCCGAGGGGTGCGCCGCGTGCATGGCTCGAGCAGCTGCAGCTGCAGCTAGTGTGTGTGTCTGTGTGTGTGTGTGTCTAGTACTAGCTAACTGACTCCTCCTTCTCTAGAGAGGTCGGCCGCTGCTGTTGTTGCCGTCCGCCATCGCCGGCGCGCGCCGTCGCCTCGCCCGCTCCCCTCCACCGTCGCCTCTGTTCGCTGCTGCACGAGCTCCGCCACGCGACCATGGCCACAGAGCGCAAGCGTGCGCTCCCCCCCTCTCTCTCTCCGTGTCCCCTTCCCCCCCTCTCCGCTCCCTCGCAGTCGCCCTCTCCCTATCGCGCCCGGCTCACCC
Source organism: Rhodotorula sp. PL61-2 (assembly GCA_028828645.1). Taxonomy (NCBI): domain Eukaryota; kingdom Fungi; phylum Basidiomycota; class Microbotryomycetes; order Sporidiobolales; family Sporidiobolaceae; genus Rhodotorula; species Rhodotorula sp. PL61-2. Next base: position 10,530 of record JAPZQE010000123.1, read on the forward strand.
CGCGCCCATCTCGCCCGCAGCGCTCCCCTTCGTCTACCAGTTCGCCGCAGGGGCCATCGCTGGCGTAACAGAGCTCCTCTGCCTCTACCCGCTCGGTGCGCTCCCTCTCTCCTCTCGCCGGACCCGCCGCGGCTCCCTTCCACTCCCCGTGCCGCCCGCATCGCCTCAGTCGACCTCTGCTGACTCTCGCTCCACTCCCGCTCGACCAGATGTCGTGCGTCGCGCTCTCCCCCGTTTAGCGTCCCCCGTCGCTCCGCGCTCACTCGGCTCACCCCTCCCCGCCCTGGCCGTTCCTCCTCTCTGCAGGTAAAGACGCGCATGCAGCTGCAGGTCGGCAAGGCCGTCCCCGGCGCTGAACACTACGATGGCATGGTCGACTGCTTCCGCAAGATCATCGCAAAAGAGGGGTGCCGTCCACCGCTTCCTCCCGCTCCTCGGTCGTACGCGTTGACCGCTCGCCCAACCGCCCTGCAGAGCTGGCCGGCTGTACCGCGGCCTCGTGCCGCCCCTCATGCTCGAGGCGCCCAAGCGCGCCGTAAAGTTCGCCGCCAACGACTTCTGGGGCAAGACGTTCAAGTCGACCTTTGGCGTCGACAAGATGACCCAGAGCCTCTCGATCCTCACCGGCTGCAGCGCCGGGGCTACCGAGAGCATCGTAGTCGTTCCCTTCGAGCTCGTCAAGATCCGCCTCCAAGACAAGAACAGCACCTACAAAGGGCCCATGGACGTCGTCGCCCAGATTGTCAAAAAGGAGGGCGTCTTGGGCATGTACGCCGGCCTCGAACCGACATTCTGGCGGTGCGTATCATCACCTCCGCCCTGCATCTCTTCGCCCGCTGCACAAGGCTTGACCGCCTCAATCGCTCCCCGCCCGCTCCCCCTGCAGCCATGTCATGTGGAACGGCGGGTACTTCGGCTGCATCTTCCAGGTCCGCGGGCTTCTCCCGAAAGCCGAAGTGCGTCCGCTTCCGCTCTGCGCATGAACCCGCTGACCCCTCCGTCGCTCCACTAGACCAAGTCGGCCCAGCTGTTCAACGACTTTGTGTCGGGCGCGATCGGCGGGTTCGTCGGTACCGCCTTCAACACCCCCTGTGCGTCCTGCTGGCGCTGCCTGTGGGTGTGTGCTGGACGTCGTGCTGACAATCTCCCCACACGCAGTCGACGTTGTCAAGTCTCGTGTGCAGAACTCGATCAAGGTCAGCTCAACCCCTTCGCTCCCATGCTGCCGTCGCACACGCTTGACGTCTTGCCCACATGCCCGGCGGTGCAGGTCGCTGGCCAGGCGCCCAAGTACAGCTGGACCTTCCCTTCCCTCCTTCTCATCGCTCGCGAAGAGGGCTTCGGCGCGCTGTACTCGGGCTTCCTTCCCAAGGTTCTCCGTCTCGCACCCGGTGGTGGTGTCTTGCTTCTTGTCGTCGAATTCACGCTGGGCGTTTTCCGCAAGCAGCTGGGTCCGCCATATGTGTAGACCCCGCAGACAACGCCTGCAATCTACCCGAAAAAGGGCTTCGCATGACCACGCTCGTCCGCCTGGTGGTGGCGGAGCGAGCTTGTCACCGGAGCAATGCCGAATGCAAGACCGCCAGGGCAGGCAGGCAAGTGTTAGGCAACGCTAGGCGCCCGCGGGCGGGGGCAGACGGGCGGTGTAATCGAGCCTCCTGGACGCAAGTTCCTGCCGAACATGCACGAAGGAGCCTGGCAGACTCTCGATGTGCACGGCAAACGGAGGCGGACCGGCAAAGAGAGCTCGTTGAGAAGGCCCCGCGCAGCTTTCACGCGCAAGCTGGGGCTCTCTCGGCGCGGCCGAAGCGGCAGCGATAGGGAGGGGTGTGTGCCAACAGATACGTTGCGATAAAGATAGCCGACGAAGAGGTACAACCAACTGCACCCCAACCCAACCCGTTCCTTCCGACCGCTCGCTGCCCTGGACGCCGCCGGCAAGGACCGCCACGACGGGAAAGGGTGGATTGACGGCAGGTATAGGTGCGCTGCAAGGACCATG
>JAPZQE010000124.1:0-11726 GCA_028828645.1 Rhodotorula sp. PL61-2
CGTTCCTGTCGGCGCGTCTCGCTCTCCAGATTGACATCTTGACAACGCGCGACGCTTGCAGCCAAGGCCGGCCTCCAGTTCCCCGTTGGACGCATCCACCGTCTCCTCCGCAAATGTCGCTACGCGCAGCGTACCGGCGCCGGCGCGCCGTGCGTGCTCGCCCGGCCCTCGTTCGCCTTGGTCGCACTTCCGCTGACCCTCGCCTGCCGCCCGCTCGCAGGGTCTACCTCGCCGCGGTCCTCGAGTACCTCACGGCTGAGCTCCTGGAGCTTGCCGGCAACGCCGCGCGGTGCGTTCCCGCAGCCGTTGCGCTTCATCCTGGTTGCCGCACGCTGACCTCGACTTCAGCGTCCGTCCGCAGCGACAACAAGAATGGCAGGATCACCCCGCGCCACCTCCAGCTCGCGATCCGCAACGACGAGGAGCTCGACAGTCTTCTCGGGCACGTCGTCATCTCGCAGGGTGCGCTTCTCCTCGTGTCCGTCTCTCGACAACTCGTGCTGATTCCTCTTCCCTCGCTTGCCAGGTGGCGTACGTCCCCTTTGTCGTCGTCGCGAGCCTGATCGTTAGCCGCTAGCTGACTGCTCCCGCGCGCACAGGTCATTCCCAACATCCACCAGAACCTCCTCCCGCAGAAGAGCGCCAAGTCGCCCAAGAAGAGCAAGGCTGGGGGCGTGCACGAGTCCGCCGTGTATTGAGCAGGCTCAATCTGTCCTCGCTCTCTGCAACGCCCTCTCCCGCACGCTTGTACCGCGCCCCTCGTTTTCCCCTTTCCTTCGGTGCACGCTTGTTCCTCTCTCCGCTCGTCTCCCTGTCAATGCCGAGCCAGCCTCTCTAACTTTCACTCACGCGAGAGTGTACGGTAAGCAACACGGATGTCAATTCAAGCACACAAACCGAGAGCAGCCATCGCATTCGCCTCCTCACGCCGACCCGCCCGACCCGCCCTGCCTGCGCGCAAGCTCCGCCTCCTTGAACAGGGGGCTGAGCGGCATCGCGCCTGCGCTAGGCGGCGGGCTCGGTTGCCCACCACGCTGGAGCTCAAGCTCTGACGCGATGACCGCCTGCGTCTGCGGGTGGATCGGCCTCACTCCCGCCTGCTGCGTTCCATCTCCCTGCTGCGACACGTCGATGGCGCGGCCCTGCTGTCCCCGCGCCGAGGCAGAGGTAGGCACGCTCGCTGCCCGCTGCTGCTGCTCGCTCTGCGCGTCTTGCGTTCCGCCCGTCGACGCGCCCGGCTCGCTCGTCCCCGCGGCGGGCGTGCTCGGCCGCGTGCCATGCACCGCTTGCCCGACGTTGAAGCTCAGAGCCTGCGCAGCGAGCGACTCCAACGCCTGGCGAGACAGCTCAGCGCTGTCGGCCGCGTCGGCGGTGGCGCTCGAGCTCGCACCGACGCCGCCACCGCGTGTACCCGACGAGCCGGCCGAAGCAGACGGCGCCGAGACGCTGAACGGGTCATAGTAGCCCGAGCCCGTGCGCGGACCGTAGTAGCCGGCATGGGCGGGGTACGAAGCGGGCGTCGCGGCGGGCGCGCCAGCGTACGGCGGAGGGTACGATACGTGCGGGGCATGCGCACCAGCCTGCGACGACGCCGTGGTGCTGGGCTGCACGCCGGGGTAGGCGGGCGAGGCATAGCCGGCCCCATAAGGGCTCTCGTACCCCGTTGGAAGGCCGCTCGTGAGCGTCCCGTTAAGCCCGCTCTGCGCGCCCGACGACGACGAGCGCGAGGCGGCAGCGCCTTGCTCCGACTGGTTCGAGCCCGACGGGCCAGCGACTGGCGCAGCGCCCGCTGCGTACGCGTTTGCATCGCCGAAGCTGAAGGCAGGCATGGGCTGCAGCGGCGAGGGCTGGACGGGCACGAACGAGCCGGACATCGCGCTCGCCATCGCCAGCGCCTTCGGGCGCTTGATCGTTGGCATAGGGAGCTCGCCGGCCTCGGCTGCCGCCTTGCGCTTCTGCACGCGTGCAGCGCCGATAGCGCGTGCGATGACCTTCTGCGGGCGGTCGTGGCCGTGTGTCTTGAAGTACAGGCTGCGGACGAGCGGGAGTATCAGATTTCGTGTGCGGGCTAGGAAGAGCGGAGGACAAGCGAAAGCGCACCCGCAGGAGTTGCAAAGCTGGCGGCCCTCGGCGTCGCGGCGGAAGAGCGGCGAGTCGGACGTGCCGCAGTTGCTGCAAACGGCGGGCGTTGAGCTCTGCTTGGCGTTCGACTTGCGCTTGCGGGCGGGGCGCATCGTCGTGCTCGGTGACGGGAGCGCCGGGAGGCTAGCATCGAACCCGCCGGCGAATGAGCCGTCGCCGCCATCGAGCGGCGGCAGGTTGCCGAAGATGGCTGGCGAGTTGAGCATTGAAGTCGAGGGGCCGGGGCTGCCGCCGCCGCGTTCATCGGTCGCGTCCGAGTCATCGGGCGTGTCGACGCGGAAGATGCCCTGCGCCGACTCGTGCGCGCGGACATAGTTGAGCATCGGATTGCTCGTCCCGTCGAAGCCATGCGGCGAGTACGGGCGCGCGGGCGTCTGCTGGAAGCGCGAGCGACTCCCTGACGGCGTCGGGAGGTCGTACGGCTTGACGGGGGCGCGCGTCTTGCGCCGCGGGCGGCCCGACGGCGTCAGGCCCGCCTCGGCGCTCTCGTCGGCAGCGGCGGACGGTTCCACGTAGTCGGGGTCCTCGCCGTTGCCTTCCGGCTCTGCGGGCTCGGGCTCAGGCTCGTCACCCGGCTCGTCCGGGATGGGGTCCTCCTCGTCGGGCAGATCGCCATTCCTGTTGCGGCGGGCACGCGGCGGCACGGGCGCCGCTGCACCCGCTGCCTCGAGCGCAGCGATCACGTCCGGGTGCGAGAGCGCGTCTGCCGTGTCATGCTGCTGCGGCTGGGCGGGCGGAGCGGCGTCGACAGCGACGTCCCCGCGATGCCCGTTCGCCGCCTGCTCCTGCTGGTGCTGCTGCGCGTCGCGCGACGCCGCCTCGGCTGCAGCGACGGCCGAGAGCGCTTCGAGTGCTGGGTCGATCGTCGCGTCGGCAGGCTCGGCGGGCGGGATGTCCTCCTCGCTTATGGTGGCGGGAGCGGGCTGCGCCGCCGCCTGCGACGACGCCGGAAGGGGCGGAAGCGCAGGCGCCGGGACGTGCGCAGCGAAGACGACCGTGTTGTGGAGGTGCGGAGCGGACGTTGCGGGCGAGAAGTGGTACGGCGAATGGTCGAGCGGCGGGAGCGCGGGGAGGGGCGGGAGCCCGCCAGTAAAGCTCGGGATGGGCGGGAGCTGCGATGCGTCGAGCGAGAAGCCCGCGAGAGAGCTCACGTCTGGGAGGACGGGGAGGTGCGCGAGGCTGTACTCGGACTGGTGGTGTGCCGGGAGGGAATGATACGACAGCTGGTTGTGGTCGACGAGAATGTCCTCGAGCGGCGTGAACGACTGCGTCTTGCGGCGCTTTGGCGCGCTTTTACCCTTGGTCGCCTTGACCGGGGAGGGGAGCTCGCGTGGCGGCTTCGGCTTGCGCTCGCGCTTGGCCGGGAGCGGCTGCTCGAGGGCGGCATGGATCTCGACAGCGACGTCCTCAGTCGGAAGAAGGATGGGCGCGGGCGTGCTTGCCTTGACCTGCTCGACGAGAGCGGGCGTCTCGGTGACGACGTGAGGCGTCGTTGAAGCCGTGCGGCGTTTCTTGCTCGCGCGCGTCGGCTGCGGTGCGGGCTCCTCCTCAATAATGGCCGAGAGGAGAGGATGCTGCTTGGGGGGCGGGGGAGGCGGCGCGGGCGTCGGCGGCTTGGGCTTGAGGACGGGCGCGACGATCGGGTCGAGGCGGCGACCCTGGCGCAGAAGGAGCGGCGCTTCGGCGAACTTGGGTACCTTGTTGCTCCGCACGTACATCTGCAGCGCCGTCTGCACGTGCGTGAAAGGGGATATTAGCGGATTGTGGAGAGCGACGGAGAAGAAGGGGGACGCACGAGCTTGCTCGCCTGGTCGCGCGCGCCGAGATCGTAGGTCTTGCGCTCGTGGTGCGTGAAGTGGTGCTCGGTGCACCAGACGCACGGCTGGAGGACACCTACGCGCAGGAGGACGCGAGTCAGCAATCCGATTTGCGAAGGGGCACACAGGGGAGAGCAACGCACCCTCCTCGTCCTTGAACTTGATAATGACGGCGTCCTTGGGCGGCCGCTTCTTGTTGCGCACGGGCTGCACCTCAAACGCGAAGCGGCAGCCCTTGGCCCAAGCGCACGAGACGTGGAAGTGCTTGTTGCAGTCCTCGCACTTGACCGTCGCGCCGACTCCCTTGAGGTGGCAGATCGAGCATTCGTTTGTGCGCCGTTCGATCGGGAGGTGCACGAACGATTCGACAGGCTGCACCGTCGGCGGATGCCCGAGCTGAAGCTCGCGGTGCCAGATTGCACAGAGATGGTGAACGTAGCTGCGTGTGTTCTTCGTCAGCCACTTTTCCTTTGGCAGAGCACGGAGCTCTCACGCACTTCTGCAGCTCGGTCGGCTTGAGGCAGTCGAGCGCGGTGAGCGGCGCCTTGACGTCAAAATCCTCGGGCGGGGCGGGGCAGAGGATGCAGTGCGGGTGGAGGTTGAGCTTCTTGCGATTCTTGTCGCGGTCGCAGAGGTTGCAGAGCCATTCGTCGTGAGGCCACTCCCAGTCCATGTCGATCCCGTAGCATGCTGCGCGAGCGGATGGGGGCGAATCAGTCGAGCCGGGCAGAGGGAGGGAGGAAAACAGAACGCACAGGCGTGATACGAGATGGTGCAGTTGTCGCACTGGAAGAGCGCCGTCTTGGGCTCAAAGCGCTTACAGAGGAGGCACGGCTTGGGCGGGATGACCGGCTTCGGCGGGGGCGGCGTCGGCTCCTTCGGCTTGACGACGACGGCGACCTGCGCGCACGCACGGAGCGTCAGCATGCGTAGGAACGGAAGCGAATAGCGTGAGCGCACCTCCTCCTCAGCGAGACGCTTTTCCTCCTCGAGCGCCTTGTCCTTCTTTTTCTTGTCGGCCGGAAGTGGCTTGAGCTCATCGCCGTACGGCGGGTACTGCGCGCCATCTGCTCGTCCTGATCGTCAGCTACAGCCCACAAAGCGCGGAAAAGGAAGGGAAGGGAGCACGCACAGTGCCTCCACCTGATCCCGCACGAGTCGCACATGACCATCGGGCTCGGCTTGACCTCGAGCTCGCAGATGTTCTCGGGGCAGAACCACCACTTCTCGCTTTCGGTGACCTCGCACACTGCGCAGAAGCGGTTCCGGCGCTGCGCAGGCGTCCGCGCAGGGAGGCACACCGACGCGCGGTCGTCGTCGTCGGAGAGCGCGCCGACGCGCGCATCGTCCTCGGCAGCGCGGTCGACCTTCCGACCCGTCTTGCGCCCCGAGCGCGTCGCGACAACGGCTGCCTTCTCCTCGGGCTGCTGCGGCTCGTCTTCCTGCAGCGTGTGGCTGCGTGTGGCGGACGGGGTCAGCGGCGCGCTTATAGCGAGGGAGGAGCGAAGCGCACCCGACATTGATGTAGTAGCGCTTGACGACGTCGCTCATCTTCTTGTTGGGAAGGAGCTTCTTGATTTCCTCAATGTCGTTGTGGTACTGCGCCGCGCCCTCGGCGAGCTTGCGCTTCTCGTCCTCGGCCCAGCTCGCATGTCCGAGGCTCTGGAGCGCGATCTTACGCAAGCTGGCAATCGTGTCGTGCACGTTGCCGTCCTTGTTCTGGAGGATCACGCACGCGCGGTTGAGCAGGTCGACGCCCGCCGTCGCATACGTGCTGATCTTGCGCGTCCGCGTGAACAGGTCGTCGAGCGTCGAGTCGCTGATCTTGTCCGACGGACGGTAGATGACCGTCACCGCCGCATCCTCGCCGCGTGGCGGGGCTTCGGCCGCTATGGGCATGCGCGTCATCGTCAGCCCGAGTCGCTGCGCAGGGAACAGGAGCAGAACGCACACTTGGCACGGCGCGCCTTCTCCTTCTCGGCCTTCTCGGCCTTGCCCATCGGCGTGCTCGCGCGGCTGCGCTTAGGCTGGAAATACGCACGCTGCTCGGGCGTCGCCTCCTGGCGGCCCGTGACAGGGTCCCACGCCGGGACGGTGCATTGGAACTTGTTGCCGAGGCGCTGCATGCGTACATGAGCGTTAGCAAAGGCAGACGATCGGAAGGAAGAGAGGGACGTACAGTCGACGCGCGCGGGTACAACGAGTCGTGCGGGTCGAGGACGTTGTAGGCGTTCGTGTGCATGCCTGCAGGGGTCAGTACAAGCGTCAGCGGGATACTACGCAGCAACCGGACGAGGGTGAGAGCGCACCGAAGTAGCGGAACGGCCAGCCATTAGTCATGCGCCAATCGTGCGGGTCGGGGCGCGAGTTTGCGTCGACTGGTCGGCGCTATTGTCAGTACCACGCGCTTGCCGTCCCATCAACAGGAGAAAGCCGCGCAGGACGCACCCTGCCTCGCCTTGCCCTTCTTGTTGGCGTGGAGCATCTGACTCCCGGTGGGGGTCATCGCCTTGCCCATCGGGCCGTCAACGCCAGTCGCGGCCTTGCGCACGGGCGGAGGCCCAAAGCCCGCCTCGAGGTAACCCTCGACCTCCTCGTCGTGCGCCTTGCTGCACGGCGCGCACGACCAGCCGTACCCAGCCTTGGGTTTGGCCGCCAGAGGCGGGTCCACGCACGTGAGATGGAAGACGCGCGAGCAGCGCGCGCAAATGACCGACTCAGGCCTGTATAGCGCCCAGGGACTGAGTGATGTTTCGCGGGAGGAGAAAGGGAAAAGGCATACTTGGCAGCCCATTTGCGGCAGACGCAGCACCCGCGCTGCGCGTCGCAAAGCTCGGCGGCAGTGCCAACCTCGCACAGGACGAACTCGAAGTTGTCATTCAGGTGGCGGACGATCTCGGCTGCAGCGGAGCGAGCGAATCAGCCACTTGAGCGGAGGCTGAGGGCCACAAGAAGCGGGAGACGTACGTGGCGCGTTCTGAACCTTGTAGGTCGGCACAGCGTCAAAGTAGCGGTGCAGGTAGCGGTCGTATAGCTGCGAACGGGACTGGTTAGCTCCGAAGCGCGCAAAGAGGGCGGGCGCCGTCGCACCTGATGCCAGTAGAACGTGTCGTTCTGGCGCTTGTAGACCTCGAGCTCCTCGATGTGGTCGCGGTGCTTGACGGTGCAGAGGCCGCGGACGTAGCTCGCGGGGACGGTGTCCGCGTACATGGTCGCGACGATGAGGCGGTGGTCGGCGACATAGCGGTTGGTGATGTCGCGCGTGCGGAAGTAGTACGCGACACGAACGCGGAGCTCGGTGGACACGACAGAGCCAGTGCGCGATTGCGGGGCGGACGAGGTGGCGTCGCCCTTGGGAGCGTCGCTGGCGTTGTTGTCGGCAGACAACGAGGGTTTGGACGGCTGGGGCTGGAGGATCTCGAGGACGCGGCCGACGATATAGGGCTCGCCTTCTCGGTCGTCCCAGGGCGCAGACACGTACACATGGTCTGTTGCGCGTGTCACCCAGCCAGCAGCCGCGCGAGAAGGAGAGTGCGAGGTGGGGTCAGCAGGGGCGGGAGATGAAGATGCGGGCGAACGCACCATTGACGCGGAGGGCTTGCCCGTTGAAGACAAGCGGGCCCTTGGGGACCTCCTTGATCCCGCGGGTGGCTGCGCGCGGCATCGCGGGCTCGGGAGGTACGGCGAACGCAGAGAGGGGGAGGGTGGGAGGAGCGCTCTCGATGCGATGGGAGCGGACGGGGAGTGGTGGGAGGGATGCAGGGGTCTCTGCGGATGGCCTTCTGGCTCTCGCTCGGCGCAAGACGCGGTCGAGGCGAGCAGAGGCGCGGGGACGCGGGCGAACGAGCGAGAGGCGAGCGGCGTCGAGGCGCTCTCGACAAGCTCGCCGCCCCTGGGTGGTACAAACCGAGTGCGGATGCATTTTTAACACTTTCGTATTTGCGCTCTCTGGATCGTCCGGACCTCTCGCTCGGGCTGTCGCTGTTCTCCACCCCGAAACGAGGGTGGGAAGGAACCCACATGAGAGTCCTCGCTCGCCAACGCTGCGCGGTACACTTGTACGAATGGTTACAGATGCAGTGCAGGACACTAGACGGCTTGACGAAGCCGTTTCGCGCACAAAGGCAGTGCAACGCTGGAAAGGCGGGACTCGGGGAGCGGCGTCCCACGGCTCCTCGTCGCCGCCGTCAGCATCGAGAGCCATAGCGACGGTGCGCACTCGTAGTGAAAGAGCCTTGAGGCCAACCTCAGCCAGCAGAGGGATCGCAGGAGATCCCGGAAGCGCCTGCAGAGACCATGGACCGGGAAAAGCACTCGCACCCTCCCATGCAGTCCGGCCACCTCGCATGCTGCAAGTGGAATGCAGGATGTCGCGATGTAAGGTCAGGACGGCGCTGAAGCTCTGAAGCTGCTTCGAAGGCTTGATCGACGGGGGCTGGCAGGGTGCTGATGGGGAGAGGGAAGCAGAGCGACGACGGCATCGCTTGAAGCGCAGCGGATGCGGAGGGAGTGAGCGATTGTCATTGTAGTAATTCGAGTGCCCGCTGTTCTGCTCTTGGCGCTGCTGCTGGTGAGGACACGAGGGTGGCTGCCGGCTCTTCGCGCTCTCATCGCCAAGTCGGGGCGGTTCATCAGTGCACGCGTCTCGCTCGCCTCGCCGCACGCGCAGCCTGGATACAAAGTCAGCCTACGACGCAGCCGCTCATCAGCGACAATGGCGACTGCTCGCACTGCAGCGAGCGAGGATGACCCCGCCGCCGCCGCCATCGAGGCTTCGAGGGCGCAGTATCTCCTCGGCACAGCCTTGCTCTTGCTGGTCGTGCTCATGTGGGTGGCAGTAAGTTTGTCATCCTCCTCGGCAATCCCCCGACACTACGAGGCGACATCACCCTCCCTCACCTCGACTCGCTCGCTGACCCTCCCTTGGACCCATCCTCAGGCCAGCTTCTTGATGAACAGTGCGTCACATCTACACGTACGCAATTGGTCTGCGGATGGGGCGAACCGGCGGACGAAGGGAGCGAGGAGCAGAGGCGGACGCTCGACAACTTGTGGGAGGAGCGGCAGGCTGTCTGCTCACTCTGGTTGCTTTCCTTCCCTGAGGCAGCCTGGGGACACAGCGTGACTTGAAGAGCATACTCGCTGACCTCTCTTTCCTTTTGCCGCTCGCAGTCGTTTTTACCGATATGGACTACGACAAGCCCTTCCTCGTTACCTGGCTTTGCACGGCGTCTTTCTCGCTCTACCTCGTCCGCCCCGCATGGCGATACTGGCGCACGCACCGCCTTCCGCACGGCAAGGCGACTGTGCACCTCCCGCCTGCGCTTGCGCGTGTGGCGAGCAAGGACGATGTCAATGACATGTGCGCACGCTCGCTCATCTACTGTCCTTCCACGTGACCGACAGACAATGTGCCCACAGCCTCTCTCGCCCGCACCTCCAGCGCCGGAGGGACACGAACCGCTCGCTCTCGCGCGTGCGCCCCTCGCGCAACGATATGGGGCGGTACCTCCCCGCAGTGCCCGTCGCTGTCGACCCGCCGCTGAGCACGCGCGAGACGGCACTCCTCTCGCTGCTGTTCTGCGGGCTGTGGTTTGCCGCCAACTGGGCCATGAACGCTGCGCTGGGATTCACGAGCGTCAGTAGCACGACGATCCTCAGCTCCATGAGCGGGTTCTTCACGCTTGCGGCGGGTGCGTGCGCCGGCGTCGAGAACTTCAGCGTCGGAAAGCTCGTCAGTGTCGCACTGAGGTGCGTGCGCGTTCTCTCTACCGAACTCACCAGCGACTGATTTATCTGTGCGGCAGCATTGCGGGAGTGACGATTGTGTCCCTGAGCGACTCGAAGCTCCCCGCGCCCGTACCTGCCGATCCGTCCGTCCCTTCCGCTTCCAATGCACCGGCATCGTCGAACCCCCTCTTGGGCGACGCCCTCGCACTCCTCTCCGCGCTCGCATACGCGGCCTACGTCCTCCTCCTTAAGGTACGCATTCGCAACGAGGCGCGCATCTCGATGACGCTCTTCTTCGGATTCGTCGGCGCGTGGAACATCCTCCTCATCTGGCCCGTCGGCGTCCTCCTTCACCTTCTCGGCGTGGAGACGTTCGAGATGCCCCATGGGCGCGTTCTCTGGGCGAGCTTGCTCATCAACGCGGGGATCACCTTTGTGCGTCCCCTCCTCGCTTTGGAAGCCTCAGCCGCACTCGGCTGACACCGAGACTAACTCTGTCCACAGGTCTCTGACGCGCTCTACCTCCGCGCCATGCTCCTCACGTCCCCCCTAGCCGTCACCCTCGGCCTGTCGCTCACCATCCCGCTCGCCTTAGCCGGCGACCTGCTCTTCCGCCGCGCAGGCGAGCCCGTCTCGCTCCCGTCCCTCCTGGGCGCCGCGCTCGTCCTCGGCAGCTTTGTCGCGAATGGCGTGCTCGACCTCCGCGAAGCGGAGAGGGAGACGGAGGAGCTGGTCGAGGCGGTCGAGGAGGGCGAAGGGGACGAACGGGACAGGCTGTTGACCCGGACAGAGAGCGAGGAGGGCGAGGCGGAGCGGGGCTTGCGGAGGTTAGACTAGACGAAGCGGAGAGGGAGGATGTACTATGACCTTGTTGCGACATCTGTTAATGCGTTCGAGAATGCGGGAAAGGTTGGGGAGAGAGGGGCAACCAGCTGAGCGTTGACAGGGAGACAAGCGGAGAGAGGAACAAGCCTGACAACGGAGGGAAGGGGAAAACGAGGGAGGCGCTACAAGCGTGCGGGAGAGGGTGGTATCTTCACGTGCCGAGGACAGATTGAGCCTGCTCAGTACTCGGCGGACTCGTGCACGCCCCCAGCCTTGCTCTTCTTGGGCGACTTGGCGCTCTTCTGCGGGAGGAGGTTCTGGTGGATGTTGGGAATGACCTGTCCGCGCGGGAGCAGTCAGCGAGCACTTAACGAGCAGACTGAAAGCGATGAAAAGGGGACGCACGCCACCTGAAAAGCGAGGGAAGAGGAATCAGCACGAGTTGTCGAGAGACGGACACGAGGAGAAGCGCACCCTGCGAGATGACGACGTGCCCGAGAAGACTGTCGAGCTCCTCGTCGTTGCGTATCGCGAGCTGGAGGTGGCGCGGGGTGATCCTGCCCTTCTTGTTGTCGCTGCGGACGGACGCCGAAGTCGAGGTCAGCGTGCGGCAACCAGGATGAAGCGCAACGGCTGCGGGAGCGCACCGCGCGGCGTTGCCGGCAAGCTCCAGGATCTCAGCCGTGAGGTACTCGAGGACCGCGGCGAGGTAGACCCTGCGGGCGGCGAGCGAAGGTCAGCGGAATCGCGACCAAGGCGAAAGAGGGCGAGGACGCACGGCGCGCCGGCGCCGGTACGCTGCGCGTAGCGACCTTTGCGGAGGAGACGGTGGATGCGTCCAACGGGGAACTGGAGGCCGGCCTTGGCTGCAAGCGTCGCGCGTTGTCAAGATGTCAATCTGGAGAGCGAGACGCGCCGACAGGAACGCACACGAGCGCGAGGTCTGCTTGCCCTCGCCGTTGCTCTTGCCGCTCGCAGAGATGCCGCCCATGGTCGTGGTGCTGAGGATGCAGTTGTAAAGGTAGCGAGGCGGAGAGGGCTGCTCAAACGAGGAGGAAGGGGCGGGTGGAGTGCGCAGGCAGGTCGGCTGTGCTGTAAGGAGCTGGGCGAGCGAACTGGAGCGAGACTGCTCACCTTTTACGCGTCGAGCGAGCGAGCGAGAGATGGCAAGGAGCGAGAGAGGCGACGCGCGCGAGCGGGGAAAGGGGGAGA
>JAPZQE010000125.1:0-12583 GCA_028828645.1 Rhodotorula sp. PL61-2
GCGAGTGCCCACCTCTCGCCGCGAGCCTCCGGCTCCCCCCACATCTTCGTGTCTGTGCCACTCGGTGAGAGCAGATCAAGACCTCGAAGCCTCAGCGAACCAGGCATCCCGCGCTCGCTCTTAACCAGTTGCCTAATCACCTGGCGAGTTAGTTACCGCCGCATATTCCCCTGGTTTCTGCACTCTGCTTGCCTCAACAAATCAACAGCAAACAGTCTACCCCGCACCCCTCTTCGCCCGCTCGACCCGCCTGCCCACCGCGGTCACACCCCGTCCTCCCGCCATGGCCTCGGAGCGCCGCCGCTCCACCTCGCTCGAGCTCGACTACGGCGACGTAGACGCAGACCTCTACGCCTCGGCCATGCACACCGACACCGGCCTCGCACGCACCCCCGCCTCCGCCCCCGCCCCTGCCGCCCTTCCTCCTGCTCCCGCTCCCGCTCCCGCGCCCAGCAAGGTGCGCCCGTCCCCACTTGCTGCTTACGCTGAGCACTGTCCTGACCCCCCTCCTGCACCCGCGCACCCGCGCGCGCAGCCCTCGTCCCTCCCGCCCGCGCCCATCCACGGCCTCCCCGCCAACCCGCTCACCGGCGTCCGCCCCGGCGGTGCCTCTGCCTCGCCCGTTCCGCCCGGCGTCGCCTCGAGCACCGGCAGCACTGCAGGCGCGGGAGCCGCCCACATGTCGGCCGTCTACATCGGCGACCTCCACTGGGTGCGCGACCGCTCCTCGCGCCGTCTCCTTGCGCACGTCAAAGGAGCGCTGTTGACGACGCCGTTGCGCCCACGCAGTGGACCAGCGACGCCGACATCGTCCACCTCGCGGCGCTCGCAGGCCTCGACGTCCCCTTCAAGGACGTCTGCTTCTCCGAGCACAAGGTCAACGGCAAGAGCAAAGGGTACGTCGCGCGCTCATCTGCCTCGGAGCGCGCTCTCAGAGCTGACGAGAGATCGCGTGCAGCGTCGTCTGGGTCGAGTGCGGCTCGCCTGACAAGGCGCAGCAGCTCAAGGCGTATGTCGACAACAAGTGCGCCTCCTCCCCCTCCCAATCCTCCTCCTCATTTCCTCGCATTGACCTCGCCCGTTTGCACACCCCGCAGCGAATACCAGCTGAAGAAGATGACCGCCTCGCTCACCTACGGCGGGCATCCTTCCCCGCTGCGCACTCTCCCAAAGGGTGTGTCCGCCCCCCCGCTCTCCTCTCTCCTACCCCTCACTGACCCCTCCCTCCCGCGCGCGCAGAGCCCTCCCGCGCGCAGAACGCCCCCCCGCGCCCCTTCGCCGGCCTCCCGCCCGCGGCCCGCCCGCCCCCGAGCGCGACGACCGCGTACCTGAACCCGCACCCGGGCCAGAACAGGCGCGACCACCCCAACATGCCCGGGCACCTGGGCCCGGGCGGCGGGGCCGGCGGGATGGGCATGCAGGCAGCGGGCATGGGGATGCAGGGCGGAGGGATCGGCAGGGGACGGCCGATGCAGAGCGGTGCCGGCGGAGGGATGCAGCAGCAGCAGCAGCAGCAAGGCGGCGGCGGCGGCGGCGCGGTTAACCCTGCGTTCGCCGGCGCACCCGGCAACAACGGCGGAGGTGGAGTGTTCAACCCCGCGTTCGCGGGCGCCAACAACGGCCTCGGCGCCGCCGGTGGAATGCCCGGCTTCGACATGTTCGGTGGCCTTGGCGGCGCGTTCGGGCTCGGCGGGATGGGCATGGGCGGGATGGGCGGCATGGGCGGGATGGGCGCGTTCGGCATGCCCGGCATGGGGGGCGCGTTCGACATGGGCGCGTTCGGAGGTGGCGGGATGGGCATCGGCGCCGGGATGGGCGTCGGCATGGGCATGTTTGGCGGGCCCGGGCTGCAGCAGCAGGGGATGGTGGGCGGGCAGGGGATGGACGGGATGGACGGCGGCGGGGCGAAGAAGCGCAGCAGGACCGACGGCTGAGCGTGCGCCGGCCCGGTCGCGTGGAGGCGGGGCCGAGGAGCCGCTTGATGGAGGTTTGCATGGTTGTACCGCTTGCAGTTGTATCGCTTGAACCACTCAAGACACTCTCTCCCCCCGTCCTGTGCCCTTCTCCTTCTTGTTGTTGTCTCTTCCTCCGCCGCATTGCACCTTGCTCTCTCGCATCTCTCGCATTGCCGCCTCAGGGCGCAGGTACAGAACCGAATCCAATCTACGATACAACCGAGCGTCTATCTTCGCCTCCACCGCACGCACGCACGCGCGCGCGCGCTACCTACCGCTTGTCCTCCTCGGGCCACTCTACGCGCTCGTCGAGCCCGTTGTGCAAGCTCACCTTGATCGCGAGCATGGCGAGCGCGCTGAACGTGCTCGCGGCCCACACGAGCGCGAACCCGCCGGCGGTGCCCTCGGTCGCGACCCACGTCGGGTCGGCGATCTCGGCGAACGCGGCGGCCGAGATGGCGCCGTAGCGGTACGCGGTCGCAAAGTCGGCGGCGGCGGCCTGCGCCTGGAGGAGGTAGCCGATCCCGATCGTCAGGGTGAAGAGGAACGAGAGGAACGCGAAGAACCCCGACGTCGCGAACAAGGTGTTGGCTGAGTAGCGGCACAGGCGCACGAGCGGGCGCGGGACGACCGACGTGTGCGGGAAGTAGGCGAGCGTCCACAGCGGCGTGTAGATCAGGATCGCGACGACGAGGAACAGGAGCGACGAGAGGAAGATCGACGGCGTCTGGCGAGAGTAGAAGGGGAGCTGCAGGGCCGAGAAGCCCAGGAGCGAGGGCGAGACGGTCGTGAGGGATGGGAGGAAGTCGACCAGGACGCGGAGGGGAGTGCACGTGCGCTTCGTCGAGCCCGACGCGACCGCACAAGACTCTGCGAGCGCTTCTGCGATCAGTTCTCCGCGCTCGTTGCGCGAAGGAAGCGAGCGTGACGCACGGAAGATGTAGTAGTCGAGCCGGCCCGTCCCGCCCTTCTCGACAATGCTGAGGTACGCGTACCCGGGCGCATTGATGAACATCGCCGTAGCGAGGAGCGCGAGCCCCACGGCGAACAGCAGCGGCGGCAGCGCGGCCCACACGACCGTCGCTGCCGCGCTCCAGTTCCAGCGCACCCGCACCCGCCGCCTGCTCGCGCCCGGGACGACCGCCTCCCCGCCTGCGCCTGCACCGCTTGCGCTATAATCGTCGCTGGACTTGCTGCTCGAGAGCGGGCCGGGGTAAGCGCCGAGGTACGAGTCCTTCGAATCGAGGCCGGGTGTGGGCGCGCCCGGCGAGTAGAGGGGCACGAGGGGGATGGTGACAGGTAAAGTGACGGGGGACGCCATTGTTCGGTCAAGAATCCGCCAAAGCAGTGACAGTCGGTATCTGGCTGGCCGGCTGGCGCTCGGAGATGCGCAGGCAGGCGGAGAGGCGATCACGCAGGGCAGGGGAAAGAGGGCGTGCGCAAGGCGGGGAGCACGATGAAGCAGGGCAGGGGAAGAAGCAGGCCGGAGCGCCTCAGCTCGACCAGCCGGCGGCCAGAACAAAGAGCTGATCCGCCTGAAAGAGCAGTGTTTCACCCGGCGAGGGAACAAAGGGACGGCCTGATGGAGCGGTCGAGCCGGATAGCCCCTGCCTGCGGCGGAAGGTCGTCCTTCGTGCTGCGTGGCATGATAGGCAGCTCTGCAGGCAAGCGCAGGCCCAGCAGAGTGGCGAGCGCCCGCCCGGCGATGAGGCTCGTGGTCGAGGCGCTGATGAGAACGTTGGCCCTCCTCCGCCTTGAACACTCGGCGCAAAGGCTGTGTTCTGCGGCCTTGCGTTCCCAGGCGTATATGTAGGAGTGCTGCAGACAAGCGCCGCTTCCTCCGTCGCTTTCTGACTCCTCTCGCATGCCCTTTGTCGCCTCGCGCCAGGACCTCCTCTCCGCCCGCTCGCGCTCTCGCAGGACAAGGTCGACAGGCTCGAGCTGTGTCCTATGTCTTCTTCGGCATGACCTAGCGGGCTTACACGCTGCATCCGTGTCATGCTTGCTCTGCTTCCATCCCTCGTCTCCGTCTCCGTATTCGCTCTACCGCAAGTCGCTGGCCGACTCTATATCCCTTATAATCGCACAAGATGAACCACCTGTATCACTCACTGTCGCCGCTCGTCCTCCTTGCTGCCTTCCTCGTCTCCCTTCTCGCCTTCCTCGCCCCGACCCCGATCTTTTCGGACAGCGTATCCTTCCTGCAAGTCTCGACAAACAGTACCAGCACCGCGAACGCCAAGCGCTGGTTTGCGCATAACGACGCCGTCGCGCAGGCATACTCGCACCGCATGGTCAAGCGTGCGAAGAAGGCCAACTCGTCCTCCTCCTCCTCGGCAACGGCGGTGCCAGTCACCGTCAAGATTGGCCCACTGGGTGCGCAATCTCCCACAGTGTGGCACGTTACGGAAGCTGACCAGGCCGGTGCACCTGCAGGCGCGTGCTATACCAATCTGACCACAACGAAGGAGTCGTGCATGTCGCCGTCGTTGACGCCCATCTTCGTCGAGCTGTACGACGACGCGCTCAAGCTCCCGGCGGCCGTGTCAGCCCCACTCCCGGACCAGTTCCCTCTGATCCCCACCGCCCTGTTCGTCTCGCTCTGCCTCCTCGCCGTTCAGTTCTTCGCCGTGGTCCTGTCGTCCGCGGGAATGCACGCGTCAAAGAAGCTCGCGCTTCTCAACAAGCGGCAGGTGACGCTACGCAAGGCAGCAACATTGTGTGGCGGCATCGGGCTGCTCGTCGGGATCGTCGCGACGGCAGTGCTGCGGGTGCAGCTGGGCAAGGCGGCGGACGAGTCGGGCAGGGTCGACGGTGTCAAGGCCAAGCTCGGCAGCGGCTTCATGCGTAGGCCTCCTTGCTGCCTTTTACCGAGCCGTACTGACCTTGCACCTTCGCAGAGCTGTTTGCGGGACTGGCGCTGCAGGTGGTGGCAGACCTGCTCCTCGTCGCGGAGGCTTTCACTTCGAAATGAGGGCGCGAGTGCAAGGGCCTCGAGTTCCGTCGCATATGATCCGTGCGGGACCCTCTCCTCTCTGCTCATCCTCCGCTTGTTTCTGTGCTCAGGCCGCCTCCGCTCGACCCGACCCCTCTTCCACCGAGGAGGGCCCGTGAGGTTGAGCTTGCCGTGTTTTCCTACTTTTACGGCTTCCCTGTTTCTTGTACACGCGTCTCATGGGCTACGATGTGCGATCGAGCATGCCCGCGCTGGCGAGAGCGCCGGGAGGAGGGGCGTTGCGACGAGCTGCGTCGCCTCCCCCGCTCCGCCCGCACTCGCTCGCCCTCCCCTCGCAGCCCCGCATTCTCTCGACGCTGAGCATGTCGAGGCCGCCTCTGCTGCCCGTCCGCCCCCCGCCTAGCCCCGTCACGCCCCCTGCGCGGCCCTCGTCGCCCTCGTTCGTCTCGCGCGCGAGCACCGCCTCGCGCCCCATAGCCCCGCGCCGCTCCGCCTCGCCGCTCCGCCTGCCGACCCCGCCGCGGTCTCCCGTCCTGTACCGCACGCCGTACCAGCGCCTCTCGTCCTCTCCGCCCGCGCACCGCCCGCCGTCGCCCGCACCCTCGCCCAGGACCCGCTCGCAATCGCCAGCCGTCAGCCGCGCGTCGGTCCCGCCGCCGCCCGCGCTCGAGGTCCATGGCGACTCGTTCGCCTCCGTCTTCAGCTTGCTCGGGTCGAGGGCCAGGGTCTTCAAGTATGCAGGCGCGTCCGCCAGGGTGCGTCGTCCTTACGATCCCACTCGTCGAACATCCCGTAGTAAAGGACGCCTGAACGTTATTCTTGTGCACATACAGGGCCTGAACAACCGCGACTCGAAGCTCCAGGTCGCGCAGAAGCTGCTCGCCCGTCTCGAGAAAGCCAAACCTCCTTCCGTCCTCCTCAAGTTCGGCACCGTCGACCTCGCGATCAACTACCTCTGGTGCG
The DNA here is from genome assembly GCA_028828645.1 of Rhodotorula sp. PL61-2. Lineage (NCBI taxonomy): Eukaryota > Fungi > Basidiomycota > Microbotryomycetes > Sporidiobolales > Sporidiobolaceae > Rhodotorula > Rhodotorula sp. PL61-2. Next base: position 5,875 of record JAPZQE010000125.1, read on the forward strand.
TCTGCCCTCCCTTCGTCCCCGCCAGAACCTCCTGAACCTTTTCACTGCTTGCAGGCAGCTCAAGGCGCGCGGCCGCGACGCGACGAGCCCGCGGGAGTGGGCCGAAAAGGTCGCCTCGGACTATGCGGCATTCCTCGCGGCAAAGATCGTCCCAATCGCCAAGCGCGCGGGCATGAAGGTCTTCGTCGCAGCGGCGAGTCCGCCTGTCGTCGAGGACTGCTGTACGTGGCGCTTGACGCGCGGTTGAGAAGGTCGAGCGGAAATGCTGATCCCGATGGCCTTCGTCCGCAGATCTCGAAGCCGCGTGCCAGAAATACATCGGGGTGCGTCCTGCCTCACGCGTCCATCTGACGGCGCTGACAAGGCGACTGCACGCTCGCAGAAGCAGGGCGTCTGCCCGCTCCTGCCGCTCTACGCCGCCGCGCACCCTCACGACCTGGCAACGCGCGCGGCAATGGTCAAGCGGTATAACGCCCTCCTTGGGTCCTTCTGCGCGCGTCACGACTGCCTCGCCTTCATCGACATCTCGCGCCACCTCGTCGACCCGCGCGATCACCTGCGCGTCAGGAGCGAGTTTGTCGACTGCGTCGACCCGACCAACATCCAGTGCGTCCTGGCCCGGCTCTCCCTTTCGCAACTCATTTGCTGACGACCTCCTGCCCGCAGCCTCTTATGGGAGCCGACTCTGCCGTTCTGGGTCCGTATCCTCCCGCCGCTCGCGTCCCTCACCTCGACCCTCTTCTCCCCGGATTACACCGCCCGCCTCGCGCGCAGCCGCGAGGTGTACACGTCCGAAAAGCGCGAGCGCGTCCGCCGCCTCAGCCTCGGCGCGGGCACGAGCGGCCCGAGCCGGGTCGGCAGGTGAGCCCGCGCGGGCCCTAGCAGGAGAGGAGGAGAAAATGTAGCTTATAGCGTTCCCCGCCCCGTCCGTCAATCGTTCGTGCTGCGCCTCCGCTTGATGTGTCCGCAGTCCGCTTGCAGCGCCCTGCCGTTCTGTCGTACTTTATCCTGTACCTTCGTAGCCCACCCTCTCTCTCCTTCGTCGTCGCTTGAAACACCGCCTCTCGTTCGTTGTCGTCATGATGGGTCGAGCAATAGAGCGTGGAAATGGCTACGTTACAAGAACTGAAGACTGCTACTTCTTTGCGTCAAGTCGATGAGGGTGCGGAGGTGTCGTCGAGGCGAGGCGAGGTGCGGGAGAAGGCCGTTTGAGGCCTTACTCCTTCTTGTACGTCGCCGGCGTCTGGCTCATGTTAGTCGCCAGCTCGGTCTTCTGCTCAACGAGGAACGGGGTTAGCGCGGTGTAAGGGAGGACGGGAAGGAGGAGCGGGAAGGTGCGTACGCCCTTGCCGGACGTGACTTTGCGTGTCAAAGGGGCAAGCTCAGCATCGCTCTTGCCGAGGAGAGAGGGAAGGGCGCGCACAGTACAGCGTGATCGCGCCGACCCCGACGACGGCCCACTGCGCAGCGAGGAAGGAGAGGTCAGTCTCGCTCGTTCCTTCACCTTCCTACGCAGCCCCTTTTCCTCCGCCACCATTGCTGCCCTCCGCAGCACAAGCGAGAGAAAGAGACGCACCACCGCCGGCCACGCGCCAACGACGCCCGCCTCGTGCGCCTGCACCTTGCGCGCCTTCCACGCCGTGTCCTTGATGTCTCCCGGCAGCGTCTGTTTGGCGCCAGAGGTGTCGCGTGGGCCCTGCGTGTGGAACAGGAGGGGGTCAGCTGGCGGGACAGGCGACGGAGAGGCGAGGACGTACGGTCTGTAGTGTCCGGACGAGCGTGGCGCGCGGGGCGGAGAGGGCGGCGCGGCGGGCGATGGTGAGCATGACGAGTTGTGTGAAGTTCTTGAGTTTGCGGAAGTGCGAAAGCGGGAAGGAGAAGAGCGAAGGCGCTGGCCGTCGCCGCTCCCAAGTGGGGGAAGGGAGCGTCATCCTGAAGCGGACTGCGGCGATTTCAACCGACATCGAAAGCGGAGCGGTTGGCTGCGTGCACCTCAACCCGAAGAGATTGTAAGCAGAACGAATCAAGGCATGAGCGAGTGAGGGAAAAAGCGAGCGACGAGCGAGGTTGGCCTTCCCAAGTTGCGCGTGACCATGCCCTCCCGCTCCTCGAAACTCAAGACGGGCACTGCAGACTTCCTTTGCACAGCTTTGGGTATTCTATGCCTCCGCTTTCTTCCGCTTCACTTGCCGGTGTCCTTGCCATCCGAGTTGAGGACCTTCTTCAGCTCCTCGTCGTCGTCGACGCCATGACGGTGCTGGATCTGCGTGAGGGGCAGCGGCCCATAGTCAGCATTCTGGTCTGCTGGTCGGATGCGCTGCAGAGCTTGGGGGGAGCGGCTCTGCCGCAACGCGGCAGCGGGAAACGCGAGACGAACCGAGTCGTCCGTAATCACTGCGAGCGGCGGGGAGGGTTAGCCGACCATCATTCGACAGGCAATGGAGCACTCAACGCACAGTTCTTGATCAAGAAGCCCGTCGCGACCGTCACAATCTGTTCCCAGGTTGAAGAAGGACGCCGGGGTCAGCTACAGCTCCTCCCGCTAGCATCCTCACACTCAAAGGCTCGCAGCGCACTGTACCAATGAAGGCCATCAGCGGAGTAACCTCGAGGCCGATGTTCTTGCGGGCAAAGAAGGGCGTGGGCTTGGGAGGCGTCTTCGGGATGGTCTGGTGCGGGCCGGAAGTGACGGGGCTGCCGTGTCCCTCGCCAGTCGGAGAAGCGTAAGAGCGGGTGACTGCGAGCTCCAGGAGCGTGAGCTGAGGCACGCTGGACAGGGAAAGAAGCAGTGCTACATACGGGGCGGAGCGGGAGACAAGCGAAGCGGTGCAGAGAGAGCGGGCGCAAGCCGGGCGGGTCCGCTAGCGACACGCGCGGTCTGGGCAGCAGAGCGGAGGAGCATCTTGTGTGATTCAGTGAAGCTCGAGTGAGCGGGAGGAGCGAGAGAGGTTGTCCTCGTCGCCGAACTTGCGCCTGACGACAGTCCGAAGTCCCGCTCACCTCGCTTCTCCAGGGTCTCTTGCTGCCACGAGACGGGCTGGATAGACTTAAAAACATCGCAGAAACGCTCCACCAAAACCCTCGCGAAGCGCGAGAGTGGCCCCCTTGTCCCCGCTTTCCCCCTGGAACCGCTCAACAACCTCGACTCGCCTGCGGCGCCTCGGGAGGACTTGCTACTGTCGCTCGTACGCGCCGATCAGCTCAGTGTACACGTCCATGGCCTCCAACTCGATCAGCTTCCCGCCAAAGCGCGGCGCGCCTGCCGGGGGAGGACGACCGGCACCGCAGCGCGTGCACAGCGGCAGCGGGGGACGTGCGAGTCCTTACCACGTACGTCCATAGCTCGATAGCGCATTCAACGCGCGCGAGTACGCCCGCTAACCCACGTTGCGTCCCTCCCACTCCCCCCGTCCACCTCGATAGCGCCCCCCTCCCGCCGCACCCACAGCCGACGGGAAGTGGCAGCACGACCTGTTTGGCGAGAAGAGTGACCTTTACAACCCCAAGCTCAACACCGCCGCCGTACGCGCTCAGCTCGGGCTCGGCGCCAACTCGCCCTCGCCCTCCCTGCGCCCGTTCGGCGCTGCAACCCCTGCCGCCCAGCCTCTCATCCGCAACATCCCGAGTGGGCCGGCAGCGGCGCGTGCACCCGCTGCTGCGCATGCCGCGATCGGGATCAAGGGGCAGAGCGCGGCGCATGCGCAGCGCCAGGCGGAGATGGCCGCGAGGAAGGAGCGCGCAGAGCTCCTTCGTCAGCGCAAGGTGCTCGAGGAGAAGCGCATGGAGACGGTGAGGCACGCGCAGCAAGAGGAGAAGGGCTTCGTTGTCCAAGTCGAGGGGCTCGTCAGCGGGACCAGCGCAGAGGACGTGCAGGTGCGCTCGCTTTCCTTGCTACATATGGCGTATGTGGCTGACCCGCTTGTGCACAGACGGCATTTAGTGCCTATGGCGAGATCGTGTATTGCTTTGTGGTCGACCCGGCCGCGGCGGACCTCGTCGCCCGCCTCACCTTCTCCCGCCACAACGAGGCTGCCGAGGCATGCGCCAAGCTGAAGTGCGTCTCCGTTCGCGCCCGTTCTTTTACCATGTCACTGACGCTCTCCTCCTGCAGTGGCGCTATCGCGGACGGCCGCCCCCTCGGCGTGAAGCAGGTCGACCGCACGCCCATGCCCGCCCCTCTCCCTCCCCTTCCTCCCGCCAAGCCCATCTCGTCCGTCGCGCCCTCGCGTGCTCTTGCTGCCGCACCTACTGGTCCGCGTGCGCAGCGGCGCGCCGCCCCACCCGCCGCGGCGATCCCCGCCGCACCCCCGAGCCGGATGTACGCAGACCAGATTGAGGCGGCGCAGCAGCAAGCGCGTGCAAACGCCGTCGCCGCAGACTCGATGGACGTCGACATGGCGCCTGCTGCGGTGCCGACTGGCCCTCGCGGGCGAGGCGTGCGCAACGCGCCTAGCGCGGTGGCGCAGCAGACGCAGGCGAACCCCCTCATGGCGCGGCTAGGCGTCAGACCTGCAGCGGCGCCAAGCGCGCCGGCGGCGATGAGGCAGCAGCAGCAGCGGGGTGGGGTGCAGCCAGCGGGGCTGGCGTCGAGGCTGGGAGTCGTCCCGGGGCAAGGGCAGCCGCAGCAGCAGGGCAAGGGTGGGCGCGGGGCGAAAGGCGGCACAGCGGCGGGTGCACAGCCGGGATCCCTGCTCGCACGGCTGGGCTAGCTTGAAATATCGTAGGGATCGCTTGCCGTTACGGAAGAACGCAAGGATGCGTTCGACCTTCCCAAGTGCAGAGGAAGCGCTTTCTCGCCGGTTTCGCTCGAGGTGATCGTCCTGGCCTCGGTGGCGAGTTCTCGTGTGCACGGGAGCGGTCCCTGCGAGCATCAGCTTGTCCGGACGCTCAAGCCTGGAACGAGCGAGTCGTTTGCGTCGCGACCCTCTGACCTCGTCGGCCCCACCTCGTCCCCTCTCTCCCTCCTCTCTCTCCCTCTCGAGCCTGCACCAGCCCCACCAGGACGCACACAGCCATCATCATGCTCACTCATACGGCCCGCACCGTCCTACGCGCGCCCGTCAGCGCCCGCATCGGCGTCGCCTCGATCCGCACGCTCCACTCGCTCGGGAGCGACAAGGACGGCTTCGTGCACTCGCCCGTCGCCGCCAAGCGCACCGTGGCGACACACGCTCCGCCGCCGCCCAACCCCAACCGCGCGCACATCGACACGAGCGGTGCAAAGTCGACGATCCCGTACCCCAAGCTCCGCGACACGGCCTGGAAGGATCGCAAGACCGGGTTCCTCGAGATCGCGCCCGTCTACGTCTGGCCCGGAGTCGTGAGCTTGCTCCTCTTGTCTCGCCCGGGCGTCGTACTTTTGCAGAGTCAAATGCAGACTAACCGTCACCTGCTCCCGCTTCGCAGGTCGCCTTCCTCGGCCTGATCACGCTCTGGTACTACCGTGCGTCGGCCATTCATTTTGAGTATCTATATCGAGCTCCCCGCTGACCTTGTTTGTTCACAGAGTCCACCGGCAAGGGCGTGCGTTCCCCACTTCTCCCTTGCTTCTTGAACGTACAGGCCTGATCCCATTGCTCGCCCTCTCTTGCAGCAACTCGAGCTCGAGTCGAACCAGACGGCGCCCAAGACGCCCTACCACGAGCCCAAGAAGCGCCTCATCTAGGCTGTCGTTCCTCTTCCATCTACGGAGGTCACGCCGGCGCACCTTGTGCATAGTCTCCCTCGCTTTGTGCTCTCCTTCCGGTTCACTTTCTCCTGGGTTGTTTCTCGGTGGGATGTCGCGCTGTACATACGGGTCCGTTGCTTGACCGGCATCGAGAGGCACTCGCTGTCCGCGGTGCAACCCCACTGCCGTCTCTCGCTCGACCCGCGCGTAACGTGGCGGGCGCTCTGACCGGCAATTATCTCACTTCCGTCCGTTCCAGCTGATCCCTCGAGCTGTACGCCCTGCTGCTCAGGCGCACAGGACTTGGGCATGCAGGGAGGCACCGCGCGCCGGGATAGACGGCTCGCCTTCTTCTGCCTCGACGACCGCGCTTCACGCTCTCCCGCGGCTGACGAGCACGTCACGAAGAAGTCAACTTGCGCTGTTCTCCGCTGTCTTCCTCGTACTGCGTTGGCCTTCAGTCTGATTCGCGACGACCTTCTCAGCCCCTCTCCCCCGACAACTTCCTCCTGATTCTTGCTCTCCCGGATACAAAAGCGCACGACTCCTCCTTTTCTTGTCGTTTCTCACACTCCAGCACATTCACTTCACCGAAGTAAGTCCTTCCCTCCGCTCAGCCTGACGAAGCCCGACTGACCGCTTTCACGCGCAACAGCCCACCTCGCTCGCGCAATGTCGGCATTCGCCCCTGCTCTCCGGCAGCTGGCCTCGCGCCGCCTCCAGACCGTCGCACAGCCCGTCGCTCGGCGGGCAGCCTCTACCACGGCTCCTCATGCTTGGGTCAAGCCCGAGTACTCGCTCAAGGTGAGCCTTCGCTCAAGTTCCACTCATGACACGCATTAGCACGTCGATGTCGTCGTCGCGTGTCTTCGAGCCATACCTCTACCTCCTGAATCCCGAAGTAACCCTTCCCTTCCGCCCGCAGGAGCGCCTCAACCGCTTCGTCCCAACCGAATCGTACCCGCTCATCGCCTTCGTCGTCTGCATGTCCTCGTTCGGGATCTACAACGCCGTCGTCGCGTTCGACCGCCCTGAAGGCGA
>JAPZQE010000126.1:0-11290 GCA_028828645.1 Rhodotorula sp. PL61-2
CCTGTGCCACCAGAGTACGTCCTGACGCATCGTGGCTGAAAGTTACCGTTTACCGCCTGCCATGTCCTATGTGCAAAAGCTCTAGTGAAGAACGGCGTATTGGCCAACATAGGTGAGCCGGAACTACAGAATGTTTGCAGGGCCGCGATCTATCGAGGCCTGTGCGCCGTTTCGTTTTGACTGCACCCCTTTCTGCTCTTGTTTTTCGTCAATGAACAGGTGTTTCAAGCGGAATCTTTCAGCTGGCCTGCATCATCTCTAATGGCAAGTTGGCATGTCTACCTTCCTTGACGCCCTCTTGTCTAGGCCGTGTCGCAGGGATGCCCGTAGCATGCATTCGGTTCCATAGTTATGCATGCAAACACCTCCCGTCAAGGACCGTGTTTCGCCCGGCCTGTGTCCCCCTATCTTCGCTGCTGCTCCTTCGTTCACGGCACGTCCTGTGACTCCGGGATGTATCGACCGCGACCGTGTAGAATCTCTACTTTGTCCTCTATCCACTCGAGACTGCCTCAAGCGTGCGATGACGTTTCTAAATCAGAATCAGCGGGTTCCCCGAGAGCACAATGGTGTGATCAGCCTGGCATCATCTTACGCTCACTACGCTCAGCGCTTTGACTGTCGACGGGTAGCGTGGTCTGGCATCCTCACTGGCTGCCAGCTCAACGACGGAGCGGAACGCGCCATCAACGACGCCCAGCACAGCCGCCGTCCTCCACCCTACAACCTCGACAGCGCCAGAGGCCCCTCACATGGTAGGTAAACGTGTCGGTACCACGGGGGCGGAACGGCAGGCTCGTTACCGGGCGCGCCAGCAGGAACGGCAACAGTATGCTGCACAGCGCCTGGCCTCCCTTGAATCGGAACGCTCAGCGATCCAGGAGGAGCGAAACCGCGAAGGAGCCAGAGGCATGGCTGCGCGCTTATGGAGGTGCGAGTATGGTACGTCAGCACTGCAATGCGCTCCTACCACAAGCTGACGCAAGATGCCTCGCCAGCGTCGGGCATCGGTTGGGGTACGGCAATAGCCTCGACTGAACGCCGAGTACCTCGTGAGCTGACTACAGTAGCTCACATCTGCTCAGTACAAGCGGATACGCAGGAGCAGGTTGCCAGATGGCACGATGCGCATAACCCGCTGCCAAATGGCGTAGAACTGGAAGGATTCGACGGTCCGTCATGATTCTCACAACCCCAGCATGACTGATGTTGACTTGGCCTCCAGGGTTCCTACCTCGCCTACGTCTTCCAGCTTGTGCTGAAGCCGACCTCAATATCACGAATCCGCTGGAGCTCATCGCTGCTTACAACCTGGAGAGCTTAACAACCGCGGTTGGCGGACTGGAGATTGTTCGTCCAGATGACGAACGGCACAAGTAGGCTCCTCCCTCTTTGCTGCCTATCCATTCATTTACCACTTTGTGATATTGCAGCTACGTTGGAGGCGGCCGGAGCTGTCCCGTCATCTTTCCTCTATCAAGGGCCGGTTCTCACGGGTTTCCCCAGAAACTGGTGCCACATCCCCTTATACCAACTAGTCGCATGCTTGTCACCCCAGAAAAGGCGGCCCCGAAGAAATCCAACTTTACGCTGCCGCCGCTCGCAACGGTCCATTCGCCCGCCTGGTCGCCTGAGGTTCTTGCGCATTATCGCACGATGTCGGCCGACCCGCTTGGCGGCATCGCTGGTGCAAGGTACACCAACGATATCGAGGGGCCGAAGAACTACCGTACGTACGAGTCGCGCACTGTCACGTTTTCCTTTGCTCAAGCGTGTTACAGCTTCCCCGGTCTCTTTCCCCTCCTTCGCACCTGCCGGTGTGACCTATGCCTCGAGGCCGCTCATGACCACCCCGGCAATTTTCGCTTCCACGGGGCCATCCATATTCGGCCTGCATACCGAAGAGGCCGGCCTAACTGCGGTGAACACGCACCTTGGCGGTGCCATCAAGGTCTGGTGGGTTCTGAGCCCTCATGATACGCTGGCCGTCGAGGACAAGTTCCGAAGTACGATGTTTCCACCCGCATCGAATGGACAAGCTCTGACAACCCATCGAGCAGCTTCTCTTGACAGGCCAAGTCACGACGAGCGGAATTGGGGGGCCCTGGGTTGTGGCCAGATGTACATTCAACATCAATGTACCCATGCCAGTTCACTGAAAACCAGTCTTTGCAGGCTACGGCACCTGCGAATGTGGCCAGACGTCAATACCTTGTTGACTCAAGGGTTTAAGCCTCGCCTTGCCTTGCAAGATGCCGGATCCACCATTCTGGTGCACGGTCGCTCAGCACATTGGGGGGCCAACACGGGTACGAACGCAGCGTGGAGTATCTCCTTGTGGGGGAGCGGTCCGCTAGACGCCGGATGTTGGTGCAGGACTGCGAACCCCTATGCCACGTCGTCCAGTATGCTCAGGACATTATGAATGTTCAACATGAGGTCTTACGCAACACGATCGGCACTTGGAACATGTTAGAAGCGCGAGTTCGGACGGAGGGCCTTTTCACGCTCAATCCTTGACTCGCTCATCCCACGATCTTGTCGGTTCCTCCCTTTAACGAGGACCAGCACACTCCAGCGTTTCAGTCGCTTACAACCCGCCGATGGTAACCAAGGTTCTGATCTCTGGTCTGTACGATGCCATGGATATATTTGGAACAGGCTGATCCTGCTGCGTAGCACTACACCGCCGGATCAGCATGATCACAGAGCTTTACAACGCTAAACCGATATTGGCAGCAGTGTCGGCGGGCTTGCTTCGGGGCTTGGCACCGGTTCCTGTCAGACCGGCCAAGCGTGAGAGCGCTTGATTCATTGATGTCTTCTTCCTCGGCGGTTTGCTACGAACAGCCTGCTATACACTGCATGCCTGATCCACTCTCTATCGGGGACTCTGCCATATTGAGCCGGAACGAGTCAGATATGGGCACCAGGCGGCTCCACGCTCAGCTAGGCAGCGGTGTGGGAAAGTCCCGACGAAGCTGGAATGGCGATCATCAAATAGTCAGTTGCGGCTCAACCTCTCTCCTCGTCATACAGCATGCGGTCGCTAAGTATGCCAGCTTGTGTATTTCAGCGTTAATGTCACGACCGCCAGGCTCGAAGCCACAGTTTCAACCGCCATCTCATCGCCCGTCCTACCCAAAGCTTTCGAGGAGCTGCAGAGCTACATTCGGACCTCTTGGGATGAATGATGTAACAGCTGGAATGCACCAGAGATAGTATGAACCTGCAACCATTCTTGGTAAGACAGGTCAAGGCGTCAGGCTTTACGATTGACCAGAAGACGCCTACGAAAGGCCTAGCAGATATCATTGGCTGCTACGCACCCAACCCGAAGGTACCGCAATGAATCGCGTCAAGGGTACCCACTGATGGCCAATCCTCATGGTTTTCCCCCGAAGAGTACATCCGCGAGAATCCGTATCACTCAGCAAGTATGACCAGGCTACCGGGATACTGACGCGTGCCCGACGCCGGCTTGATTTTCCCGGGTGGGGATATGTGTCGCGGTGCCCAATCGTAGCCGAGGATAAACCGGCCAAGACGAGTATGTCGTCGAGAAGATCGTGGCGGACAAGGTCGTTGCTCGTCGTACCGAGTACCGCGTCCGCTAATCTCACTGGTCCACTGCTTTGGATGACTGGCTACATGGCGACGAGTTCGTCAAGGACGCGAAGGAGGCGGTCGACGCGTATGAGGTACTCAAACTCCCTCATCTGCCGTACGTCGCGGTCCTCCCGCGTGCACGGGTAGCAACGCGAAATCGCGAGCTTCTTTGGCGGCGCGGGCGCGGCGAGGGCAAGGGCCAGAACCTCTCGCGAAGCCCGACGATATCAGAGGCCAGCCAAGGCCAGTTCGCATGATCGCGGAGGAAATACTTGAGACGGTGTATGTGTCGATGCGGAGGAGGTGAGGCGGCCCCGAGGGAGGCGCGGACGACGGGAACGGAGACGACGGCTTCGGGCGACCCCGGTACCGGCGGCGCGGAGGGCGTCGATTCGAGGATCGGAAAGGGGGAAGACGGAGGAAGTGAAGGCGAGGGCGCGAGAGTCGGGACGCAATGGAGAGACCGCTCAGCAGGTGAGAAGGTGCGGCAGCGTCCATTTGGCCTGGTTGTCCCGACTCGAGCGCGGAACCCTCAGCACGCCTCAGCGGCAGCCGCAGCTCCGCCACGCCAAGGAGGACTCACAGCAGCAGACGCGCCGCCACAGTCGCCGTGCTACGGGCAGTCGACGACGTGGTGCCCGAGCTCCGCACGCCATGCAGCGGTAGGCGCGCCGGACGCTGGGTCGTCGTTGTCATCCGCGCCGCAGTCCGTGCCGTCGTTCCACCGCGCGCAGCAGTCACCGCGTGGGTACGTGCGCATGACACGCGGCTACGGCGAAGCACAGCAGGGGCGGACGTTACTCGTGTCGGGACCCGCTCGCAGCACAGGCCATGGGCATAATGACCGTGAGGAGGAGTGCGGGTCGAACCGGTTGGTCTGGCCAAGGTACTTGAGCTGCCTGTCGCGACCGGGGCGGGCGATCTCCTGGCGCAGCTACGCGTACTGGAGCACGCGGTGGCGGCGAATTTCGTCCGCGTGCTCGAGCTCCTCGACGATGAATGCGCGGTACCGGCGGACGTCATGCTCCCGCTCGGCGGCGAAGGTGCGCACGGGGCGTACACGGCTTTGCAGGCGAGCGCTGAGCGGTTGAAGAATCTGAGCCACTCAACAAGGTCGAGCTGCGTCGCATATGTTGCGGCGCTTCCTGCATGCGAGCCGACGGCTCACTCGTAGAAGTTGATGCCGTTGCCGAGGAAGTTGGACGGCTGCTCCGCAAGTCGTGGAAGTTGATATACGGCCTGAGCGCGATCCGCTGAACGTCGACACTGCCAATGCCGAGAGCGCGCTCAAGCGTCATGTGACCGGCAATGAGACCCTTGCGACCAACCTTCTGACCGGCGTACTTGAGGTTTGCTCCGTGAGGACGCCGCGGAAATGCTCGACGGACTCGGGCAGCTCGCCCTCATAAGGCGACAGCTGCTCGTCGCGTATGACGCCCGAGACGCATGAGCGTACTCGGTGGAAACGGCATTGCTCACTGAGGCGGCGCGGTCGCGCCATTCGAAGAGGTCGCAGAGCGAGGGGAGGAGCCCCGACGGGAAGGAGCCGCCTGCGCTCATGGGCTGCTACGCCAGTCCTCGACCGCCGGACAGCGTGGAAGCGGCGGCCAGATGGCGCTGCGTCGATTCGCGGCGGGGCTTCGAGGGGGTCTGCACCCGGAGTGGGGGCGCCGCTGGTCGCCTTCGCCGCAGCGAGAGCCGCAGCGACCCCCTGCTAATGGGCGACCGCTTGCTCGCTGCACTGCGGGCGAGGCTCGGCCTCGTGCCGACGCCGGCTCTCCTGCCCGTCGAGGATCTGCTCAACGGACAGCCTACTAACGACGCCTGATCCGGACGAGCCGCCCTCGGCATCGGCAATACTTGGCGACTTGGGGTGCTCCTTACCGTTACGGGCCCTCCGCGGGGTGTTGAGGTCGGCGGCGGTGGAGCGGGAGGCGCCTCGACGCGTCGGGCGTTGGAGCGGGCGTCATTGTCGCCCTTGGACCACTCGACCTTGTTAGCACGGAGGACGTCGCCGTCGAACAGAGCGTCACGGATGAGCGGTTGGAACCCGTCGGGGAGGTCGTCCATGCCGAGCAGTTGGAGGAGGTTCCGATCGAGGATGGCCGGAATGTGAGGCGGGAGGCGGGACGATGGGCAAGGCGGGCTACTTGGTCGACTAGCAAGCTTTCTCAAAGCGATGGTACAACTAGGGTACCTGGACTTAGATTTCGACGGGGAAAACACGGGAAGGAAGAAGTCTACGGGAGTAAATAGGCGAGGAGAGGGAAGGTGCGGGGATGGGTGAGGAGGCGCTCGACGCTCCGAGCTGTGGCTCGCGCGCGCTATATCCTTCCAGTGCACGTTCGGGCTCGAGGCTGCGGGCGGCGAGCGTCAGTCGGCGTCCCGGGCGAGAGAGGAGGATAAAGGGCGGACCGGCGGGTCTTCCGGAGTGGGGTCGAGGGCGGAGGCGACGGCGCTGTAACACGGGAGAGCTCCAATGAGGACGATCCACCAGCTTCTAGCAGCGTCTGCTTTGTTGAGGTTGATGTTGGACTCTTGCAGAACCTCAAGGAGTTCGGTAGTCAGGTCGGCGCCCCAGTCTGTAGTCGCGCAATGCTCCACTCGAGTCGAACGGCGTGAGATAGCTGAGATGGGGCCCGCGATTGCGACGAGACCGGGTATACGAAGGAGGTGGAGGAGCTACGCAAGTGTGATTCGATGAAAAATAGACAAGAGCGATGCGGACAACGGCGGAGAAAGGGGATGGCAGGCGGGTGGATCTAAACCTGGCGCCCTGAAAGGCAAGCAAGCGTCAGCCCTGCGCGAGGGCTGAGCGAGGGGCCGAACGCGCGCACACCTGGCAGGCAAGCAAGCGGGAGCTGCGCTGCCGGGGGGTCTTGCTGCCACGAGACGACCGACTGCGCGCGCACCGCCGGAGCGGGTCAGTCCTATGCGGCACGACGAGGAGAGGCGAGGAGAGGTCGCACGACCAGAAAGCACGAGCAGGCGTGCGATCCGGAGGTGGTCGAGATGAACGTGCGGTCGAAGCTATGAGGAGAAAGGACCCCCATGTGAGCCCCGCTCGTGAGGGAGCGGTCCAGTCGCTACGTACCGAACGTAGGTGGTGCTGCACGTACGACGTGTCGATAAGCGAGCTCGAGGGAAGAAAGTGCGAACGGGGGGCGGAGCGACCGCTTAATCCCGGCTCCCGTTCCGGCAGCGCCCTTGACGCTGGTACCCTTAATCGTACCATGCGCGTCAGGCGAATCTGCGCATGAGGCGCCCCGCTGATTGCGAGGTGCGTTCTCCATGCCCCCGCTTCGTCCGGCGGTCACGACTGCATCTCTGACTGCTGGTCGGCTCGTGCAGCTAATGTCGCTTCTCCTCTCACTGCGGCAAGAGTGGCATGAGCCCCGCTCTGTCCAGCTCGGTCAAGTCTGTTCTTGCCCTCCCTCTCCTTATTTTGCGGCTCTCCCTTGGTCAGGCGTCCTGCTCTCTCGACCTATTTGTCTACCCCTCTTAGTCGCGCCTTCCTCGCATCTTCCCTCATCCTCCTCGTCTCACCTCCCCTTGCCCTCGCTAGTCCGGGTCGACGCGACCTCTCTGAATATCTCGCTTCAACAATGTCACGTTGGTTCAGATTGTCGCGTTACCCGCCCCTCCGTCCATTCGGCCGGGCGAAGTCCCAATGGTTTCCAGCATCGTCCGGCCTCGGGCAAGTTGTCTAAAATTGACGCAATAACCGGCCCTCCGCCAATCCGCCCGGGCGAAGTTTCAATTAGGTTTCGCGCTAATTCTGGTGCGATCGTTGTTTAGTTCCGTCCCATCACTACCCACCAAGGGTGTGATGCCGAACATACGGGGGACAGTCGAGGAGACTCGGCTTGTCGCGGGTTGTCTTCCCACACGATCCTTTTCTAGGCTCTTCACCGTACCTTTTGATGCCTATCACAGCATCGGAGGCTACGGAGGTCTCGGAGCCTGCCCTAAGTGCGCTGTTCACCCGCCTGGCAGTTGTCTGCGGGACCGCAACATTCGAGTACGTGTTCTATATGTGCTACGCAAAAATAACGGCAGCTTGAGCTTCCTCTGCAGGTTTCCCGGTCCCAATCCATCGCATCTAGGACTTGTAGAGCTGCAAGCTTTCAAGCGTCACAAGTCGGTTCCCTGTTCAAACGAATACCCGAGGCTATGACTTTGACCGACAAATTATGGGACAGGTTTACGGTTTCTCCCAAAGCAGACGGACTGCGCACATTATTGTGGCTTGTGCATTGGGAGAATCAACCACGGGTCTTGCTAGTGGGTGGTGCCGTTTCCCCTCTTCTACTCTATATGCTCACTCTGCTGTGTGGCAGGTCCTCCGTAACCGACAAATCTTCGACATCAGCCATCACTTCGTCAGCACGCTTCTGTTTCTGCATGGCCACCTCGATACTCTTGTAGATTGCGAGTGGCTGGACCACCTAGGAACGGTACGTGCTCCTTTCTCGTGCTTTAGCCTGTACCAACGCAGCTTTTTCACAGCAACCGCCTCACTTGCTTGCGCTTGATTTGCTGTTCATGTCGGCGTCCGACTTCCGCGCATACGGCCAAGCGTTGCGTCATCAAGTATGTACTATTCTGTTCAGCACTTCGGTCAGACCCAGTTTACCCGATTGCGCAGGCACTGCAAGAATTCTGCTCTACCGTTAAGCAGTCCGCCGCGACAGTCACCCTGGAGTAAGCCAATATTGATACTCGAGTCCTGCCGCCTAAACATACTCTTCTATCCAGGCTGAAGCAATCGACAGTACTGGACCACTCTGAGGTACTCCAGCGATTGTTGCAAGATCCGCCATCAGCTTATCCAAGCGACGGCATTATTTTCACAAGAACCGACCGGCCTTAC
The DNA here is from genome assembly GCA_028828645.1 of Rhodotorula sp. PL61-2. Classification (NCBI taxonomy): domain Eukaryota; kingdom Fungi; phylum Basidiomycota; class Microbotryomycetes; order Sporidiobolales; family Sporidiobolaceae; genus Rhodotorula; species Rhodotorula sp. PL61-2. The sequence continues at coordinate 8,483 of JAPZQE010000126.1, forward strand.
CAATCTCGAGATACCACAAGCGTGTACGCTACTTTCATCGGTCCAATAACGCAACCAGAGAAGCTGAGTTATTTATTCCGAGATCACTAGCTTCAAGTGGAAGCCAACGGCGTTGGTCACCCTTGACTTATACGTCGAACTGCGCTTCCCACCTACGAGCAACAACCCGACCATGCCTGATTTCATGGCTCTACCTCACATCCATCTCTACTTTCGCGAAGGCGCTTCCCTTGTCTTCTTTGACCATATGTTCATGACTGTGGACGTCTGGGCTCAGTAAGTTCTTCAGCTCGACTTTGTACCAAAGAACAGAGCACTCACTGTCGCTTACAGATGGACCGCTTCCGGGTTGCAGTTGGACGACCGAATCATCGAAGTTGCATGGGATCCTGAGGAGCAAAATTGGGTTATCGTCCGCATTCGAGATGACAAGGACGGGCCGAACACCGGCACAACGGTATATGCAGCGATCAATGCCGCGCTGCAACAGCTTGGTCCGGAAGAGGTATGTGAGCGCTGTATCTATCTGGCAGCCATCATGTGTGCTGATCTTCAAGCATTCCTAGCTTCTTCTTGCAGTACAAGAGGCGATTGATCACACATAAGGTATGCACCTTAGGGCGGGCCGTTCAGCTCGGGATGTTCGGAAGACGGGTTGTCCGTCAGGCAGGACTAGGTGGAGATTCCCGGAGACTAGCGTTTGAACGGTGTTGATTCCGCTTCGCACCACTCGTGATGATACAGTGTCCGTGCAAGCCTCTCTCCATTCCTACTGAACAGGCCTTGTATGCCCTGTCCCGAGTAAGTTTGGATCTTACTGGCGAACAGCCTAGGAAAGACAGTGGCAACTTGGCTGCGGACATCGCCTGCTGTCCACCGCTGGTGTGGATCACGGATCTGGAAAAAGGTTGGAGAAGCGAGGGGATAGGTTTGTCTCCAGCAAAGATGCGGAATACATTGTCGGCCGCTTTGACCTCATGACTACTTCGCAGTATTTCGGGCGCACCTCATAGTCGTGATCGTCAACCTCTAGGAGAATGTCGGGAGCATGCTCTTTTGCAAGCACGCATTCCGCACTGCTCGAACGCTTCAACAACTGCCAAGTACAACGATGCGGCTTTGACTGCGGGTAGCGCGTAAGGGCATACGTCTGCCGAGCGCAAAAGACGACCAATAGCTTTACGAGGGCGGGCAGTACGAATGTCGCGTCCATTATTCGGCTTGAAAGTTGGGTGAACGCGTATGTATGGCGGAGGCATTACCGAACGAAAGCTGGGCTAGTAAGCACCTGTGTTGAGACGCGGCCGTCGCTGTCGCTCAAGAAGCAGCTTAGTGTGGACAGGACCTCGGGTCATTGCCCATTGCGGACAAACCCTTCACTTCTTCGTCACATTGGGGAAGCTGGTACTGACGTTCCCATAAGAATGCCATCAATGCCTTCGCTGCACCTCCGGCAGGCTCGAGCGGGCTCGTCATTGGAAGACCGAGTTGCACTGTGCAGGAGAGGCTCGAGTATCGCTACAAAGCCATTGCTCGAGCCTCCCGCTCTGGCGATCTGTGCTCCTGGGTTTATGATTGCCGGTCCAGACAGTCCGACCCTTCCCGGTCAAATTTGACCAACTCCCAGCTCGGCATGATGTCACCCTTCACAAAACCGTCGGCGCGCGCACCGCCTCCCCGCACGGTGCTGCAGCCAGGGTCGGTTGCAACCCATCAAAACTTCGTCGATACAATTCACATGCGCAGGTGGTTGTCCCTTTCTGCGTCTTTTAGTGACATTGTATGAGTCGGCAGAAGATAATGCAACCGCAGGAAGTGTTCGGGCTTGTCAAAGCAGCCAAGTTGTGCTCGTTGGCAGGTCACCTCGGTTTACTCAGGCTCGGCATAGCGGACTCTGCTCATCTCGGATTAGAATGTGTGTATATCCGGCCAGTCTGGTCAAACTCGCATCAGGCGTAGACATGAATTCTAGCGGAAGTCTTGGTCGGTAATGACCTTGAGGTCTAACCCTCGTCTGGCTCCCCGTGTGTCTGGAGGTACTTTTCATCTTGGATGGGCAGCCGCGAACGCTAATGACAGGCCTATACAGTGGCCTGGCGGTCAATCGTGATGGCTATACACGTTGGCTGCTCCCGCCAGAAATGGTCCATTGGCGTATCGTTTCTTGTACTGCTCCAGCCGTTTTGAAGCCTGTGTCAATCATTGCGGATAATGAGCACTGTCCAGCCGTAGCTTGCGAACCGCTCTGGCTAGGACGAGCGACATTGACGGCGGTTGCGTCTGTGGCGGTGAGGCAGTCAAACTCAGGCCAACCGCCGGCGATCGGAGCATGGGCAGGGTGGCCGAGATGAACTGCCCCCTACCGGTAATCTACGGTTGCCGGCTTACAGCGATGATCCCGCTCATGTCGGCCCGCCTTTTGCCCCTTTCACCGAGTTGTTCCTGATTGTGGTTCAATTCCGCTGCCAGCCCCTCAGATAGGCTTGCTGAGGGTGGACGTCCTTCGGCCGCACTGGATGCCTAGGTGTTTAACTGCCCTATTTGCTGTTTGTGGCCCAACTGGGCAATCCAACGCATCCGAGGTAGCTAACAGCACTGCGTTACGTGACAAGGCAAGTGTAGTGTGACAATGCCGTAGCGGAACACGGCAACGGAGGAGCCATGTCCGTTCAGCCCAGCCCTTCAGCGCGATTACACAAACTTTGCACTCCTGGGCCAAGGTGGGTTTGGCACAGTCTACCGTGCCACCCGGACCGCGACACAGGAGGTACGTACGGCTTTCTTCATTGACAGAGTCGCTCTGCTGAC
>JAPZQE010000127.1:0-24154 GCA_028828645.1 Rhodotorula sp. PL61-2
AGTTCCTCCACCCAGGAATAGAAGACTGTGCAAGTGAGCGACACCAGGCATGGCGGCCCCTTTGAACCGGCTCTGCTGCCTGTCCTTGTTGCGGTGAACAGATTGCATGCTGCCCTTAGAAGTCAATCGTATGGCAGCAAGAGGATGAGCCAGGATGAGATAATGGTGAAGTGCAAAATCAAGCAGACCATGAACATTGCAAGGATGAGATGACAGTAAAGGAGGACAAGAGAGAGGCCAGCCCATCTTGGCAGACACTTGCCAATGTGTCTTGAAATGCAATGATCTTGATCACAGGTTTACCAAGCTCGGGTTTTCTATTAATGTGGGGAGTGTTGAAAGCTGGCAGTTCAATGCAGGAGGTGGGGGAGTCAGTGCTTCTCTGCCTTGTCATTCACCTCTCCTAGCGTTGATAGGAAGCCCCGCGCTTGTTACACCCTTTGTTAGTATCGCGTTATTCTGAGACCAGTTGTCGGCTGCCTGCCAAGTCAGGTGGCTCCCTCTCTTGTAGCCCTTCACTGATGTGTCATTTTTGTTCTGTCCCCTCTAGAATGTATGAGCAAATTCTGAGGGCAGGATGCAGTGTGTTCCCCATAACATTGTTGTCCGTATCAGTGTCCATGTCCTAGCTGCCTGCCTTGTCCGCATTGCCTACCCTGCAAAGGCAGGAAGGAGGATGGCGCAGCCCCAGGCCACCTGCAACCTACAACCAAGGCACTCGAAGGAACCGCAAGGCGTGCAGCTGCAAGCTCAGGCAGGTCATTTGTGTATCTAGAGCAGGTTGAGCTGTGCCGCATATGGCATGTCTATCTGCTGCACCTTGTGATGGTCCAGTGTCCAGTCCTGAGGAGCAGTGAGAGCATGCCCAACTAGGTGCTTTTTTAGGGAAGGAGGAGTTGGCCTGGTCTATGTATTGCCGCTTGTCCTTGTGCAATGTCTCGTGGGGAACAGACTGCACACTGCCCTCAAGAAGTCACTCAATGGCCTAGAGAGGATAGAGTGAGGATGAGACAACAGTGAGTTGCAAGTCAAGCGAGCCACAAACCCAGAGAGGACGGAGCCAGAAAATAGACATTGGTGAAGGAAGACAAGAGAGGGAGCCGCCTGACTTGGCGGGCACCCAACAACTGGTCTCACAATAATGTGGTACTAACAAAGGATGGGTCAAGCGTAGGGTATCCTATCAACGCTGGGAGATGTACTGACAGGGCGGGAAAAGCACCAACTCCTCCACCTCCTCCTTTGAACCGCCAATTTGCCAACACAGTGCCTCCAGTCAGCGGGAGCAGCTTGGTCTCAATGAGGATGCAGAGCAAGGTGGTCTCGATGTCTAGGTTGTCAGCATGACCAATGCTGAGCTTGATTGTGCAGGAGTTACTGACGGAATGCTCTCGTGTTGGGGATGTTCGGGCGGACAAACTGATGTTTGAATTACCCATCAGGCTGCTTGGCGCACGTGTTGGTACAAGAATACACATGAATGAGCAGTAGAAAGATCACTGTTGAGGGGGGCTGATTCCCCATGGCAAGGGTGAGCAGGCAGAGCAAGTGGTGGTTGTTACGCACCTGGAAAGCAAGAGGCCTCAGCGTGATGGGGCCCGCCTTGTTTGCCTGGCCCTTCTGGAAGAGCAAGTAGTCATCAGACTGTGAACGAGGACCATTGACTGCTGGATGCTCAGATCAAGGTTTGAGATGAGCGAGAAGAGCCTGCCGTGCTTATGTGCACTAGGAAAAGGTACTTCTGCAGTGGCGATAGTGAGCTGAACTTACTGAATGCCTGCTCAAGAAACTTCTTGTCCAGCCGCTGAGGAACTCGATACTAGGGAGAAAAAGAACCGCGTTGGAACCGGGCGAGGGTGCCTACGAAAGAGAATGGAACGAGATAGATAGCGATAGATAGCGAGAGACGGGAATGAAGAAATCGGACGGGGACGAACGCGAGAAGGAGGAGAATGGGGATGGTGGTGGGTAGGTTTGAAAGGTAGGCGACGATCTGGAAGGCGAGCGACGCTCGTCAGCTCTGCTTGAGCTAGAGGAGGAGGAGGGGGAAGAGCAACCGTGCTCACCTGGAAGGCAAGCAACGGGACGCTGAGCTGCCTGAGGAAGCGATACGAGCTGGCACTCGTTCGTCTGTGCGGCGAGGCGGGGAGGTCAGCCCCTGCTCGAGAGAGCGGAAGAGGGAGGGCGTAGCCTGCTCACCTTGCTGGGTAGATCGTCTAGTGAGCGAGAACCAGATGAGGGCGCTTACCGACACGAGGAGGTAGTCCTGCGCGAAGGAGTCCACGTTAGCCCGCTTCGCTTGGCGAGAGGGGCGCCAGTAGGGCTACGTACCGAGCGACGAGTACTTGAGCTGCGCGTACAACAAGTTTGTCAGGAAACGACCTCGAGGGGAAGGAGTGCAAGCGAGAGCGGGAGCGACCCGCCTCTCCTCCTCCCGACAAAGGGAAAGCACGCACCTGCTCTGTGCGGATCTGCACTGCCGGTCCATGCTTGCCCTTGTCCCGGGATGATGAAAGGAAGAAAGGGAGGACAAAGAAAGGGAAGGAGGCGGAGGCGGGGACACATGTCGATTGAGATTGGCGGCCGAACTGCAGCGCTCACTCCTTCGTACCTCATCCGACAGCGAAGGGCGATCCTGCTGTAAGCAAGCTTGATCCCCTCCTTCTAGACCGTGCTTGGCGTAACAATTTGCTTGAGCACAGTGTTGCTTAGAATTGCAAGCTTCGTGATGACCTTGTAGCAGTACTGAAAAGGAAGAGGAAGTCCCAGTCGAGCATGAGGGGCGTGATCTGTGACGAGTCAAACTCCAGCAGGATGTCCTCCCGGCCTGAAAAGCAGGTTTTGTCAGTGCTCTCTGTGAGGATGCTCGCAAGCGTCAAGATGTTCTGTGCACTGACAAGCACAGTCTGCAGTGCTGAGGCAGTTGCAGAAGAAGAGGTCAATGCCAGTGGGCGGCTCTGCTGCATCTGGCGCGGGATGTTCCCAGGAAACAACTTGAAATAGGCCGCGCAACCTTCATTCCTGCCTGGTGTGCAATGCACTGGTTAGATGGATGTCGTGCAGCTCATCTCTGCTTGTGTGTATATAATAGATTGTCAGGACAGCTGGAGGGTAGGTACAGGGGAGGAGGCAACCCATCAAACTCCTGATCCGGCATGCTTCCAACATTGCCGCTCACCAACAGAGCAACAGTGTGGCCCGCCTTGGAGTGGATTACAGCAACACAAGCTGGCTAAATGCAGACAGTTGCAGCGGCAAGGACAGGCTGTCAGAAGGAGCGACAGCACAAGATTCTGGCTGATGAAGCGGTTCGTTGTAGCAAAGATGCCAGCAGGCCTGCTGCCCTCTTCAAGCAAGTACATGCCGCTCAGACCCTCTTGAGGCTGCCCATCTCACATGTGCTTTACCAACTTGTAGTCACCACCGGTCCTGCCCTTGAGAGCAACAAAGAGAGTGTGGCAGAAACGGAGGACCTGGAGCAGGTAGACAACGATGTCTAATGTGGTCTGTGCTGAGTCTAGCGTACTGGAGTGCAGCAATAATGCAGCCAGCAAGGAATCTGGCTTGGTACCAAGGATGAAGATGTGCTTGGAGGTGTCAGTTTGGCGGTGGTCAATCTGTTGCACGCCCGTGTTCTGCCAGTCGGGTGGAAGGGCGGCTTTGAGTCGCCCAACACTCGCTTGTCACTGAACGGTAGAAGTGGTTCACAGTTGGTATTACTGGGTACTCCTCGTCAGCGAGAGTGTAGAGGAGCGTCTGTGGAAGCTACTGCGCACCTGGGTACTCCTCGTCAGCGAGAGCCCAGAGGAGAAAACCCAGGAGGCCCGACTGCGCGCCCGGCGCCCTCACTCAACATGCCCCCCTGGCCTCATCTCACTCGTCCGTCGTCCGTCCTTCACTCCGTCCGATCGTCGTAAGGGCCCGGCCTTACATTGGGCTTGGCATAGCTAGCTGCCTTTTGTTCCCATTTCAGCCAATCAAGCAGAACAAACAGAGCAAGTGAGGGGTCGAGGGAGGCGTAGCACTGCTTGTCTTCCGCCCTCAACTTGTGCCCCACTTCGGGCCGGCCTGCTAAGCCCGCTTTCGCATCCACCGCCTCAATGCTCGTCAAGGGTCCCTGCTAAGTCCCCTTTCCTCCCTTCCCTTCTCTTGAACATCATTTTCTTCTTCTGATGTGCCTGCAGACCACCCCTCCTCTGGTTGGAAAGGTCAAGGCCAAGTGTGGGGCTTGGAGTGATGGTGCGAGGTCCCTGTTGTAGGCCGAGGATCCCCTCTTGTCAGCCAGCATCCTTCCTTTCTGCTGGCTTAGGTATCAACGCACAAGTCACTGTTACTTTGGTGCATATTGCTCTCAGAGTCCTCCCTGCATGCACAGGCCGCCTCTTTTCACATTGTGCTGAGGAGAGTGCTAAGTCCGCATCCGCTTCCTCCGCCTCCTCGCTCGTCAAGGACATCCGCTGAGTCCTTTCTCCCTCTTTCTTACCCGAACGTCGCTGTTGATGCCCCCTTCGCTCGCAGACCCTTCCTCCTTCGTCGTCGGGATGGTCAAGCCGAATGCGGGGGTTGAGTGATGGCGCACGCGGGATGCTGTAGCGCTTCGGATCCCCTCCTGGGCGGGAGGGATCCCCTGGCCCCCGGCCTTCCGCTCAGGAATCTACACTCAAGTCACTATTACTTCGGCGAGTCCCTCTCTCCGTCGTACGAGCACGCAGACCGCCTCCTCTCGCATCGAGCTCGAGGAGAGTGCGCTCTGCAGAGAGTGTGCCCTGCACAGCTGCAGATGTGCTCTGCTGCTGCTGCTCACACTCCCACCCTCTCCCTCCTGCCCCCCACCAACTCATGCTTCGTATGTGCTGCTTGTTATTTGCACAGGCCAGACACATTGACTGCTTGAAAGGACATTGCTCCGGGTGCGTCACAGGGTATTCACTCAAGCTCCAGCATATGTGCAAAAGCTAAGCTTCATGCACCACTCGCCCGCAGACTCAACTGGCATGACATCACGCATGAGGTCGCAACCTGATTTGCAGAAAAGAGCGAGTTGCAGGTGCAGGAGCGCCTTCAGGCGGAGCATGGGGAAAGCTCCCATCTCGGGCCTTGCTTGAAGACACTGCACAAGTACCGCAAGTTCAGCAGTCCAAACATTGCCATTGACCCGTCAACGGGCATGCTCGCATACAACCTTGTGCTCTCCACGCTGCTCAACCACGATCAGGAAGTCTTTACTGGAGGACCACTCTACCAGCTGTACCAGTCTCCCAATGAGGACCCCAAGTCCAAGCGGCTGCTGTACAAGGAGGTTGGGTTGCGCAGCACAGAGACTGCCTTGCTGTACCTTGCACTCTCAAACTTTGGCATTGAGGATGAGGAAGTGCACAAGATCCTCCAGGACCTTGCGTGGCTTGTGTATTCCCCCCCTCTCTTTCTCCCTCATGTTTCTGTTGAACCCTGCATGCCCACAGGTTAATAACAATCCGCGTTGGGAACAGTAGCAGAGGAGGGAGTTGAGGGAGTTGTTGGCAGGGCTGTGCGCTGCCTTGCCCTCGGACTCGCCTTGAAAGCCGTCTGAGGGACGGAGGACAATGAGAAGACGGTGGAGTGCACGCTAAGGGTACTACAAACCTGAAGGGCGGAGGACGATGAGAAGACGGTGGAGAAGAGAGGCAAGGAGGGAGACCCGCGAGAGCGGAGACCCTGGCGGTGGCATCTCGGAATAACCATCACTAACGCCTGGGAAACTAACCAAGGAAGGGTAGAAGACTGCGTTTCCTATCAACAGGTATGGTGTAAACAATGAGGGAAACAAACGAACTCCCTCAACTCCCTCCTCCGCCACCGCTCCCAACAGAAGCTACTACAAGAGCGGCGCATCTGGGTTTCTCCGTCAGCGGAAGCGTGAGGAGAAGACCCAAGTTGCGTGCGTGCGCCTCCAACTTGCTTGACCCGTCACTCAACCCCCGCCCGCCCGCTTGTTGTGTGTCCACGGGCTTACAGCAGTGCGCTTCCGTAGAATACCCAATTGTTTATGATCCCTCTTCCTTTGTTCTTGATCAATGAGAAAAACCTTGGCAAATGCTTTTGCAGTAGTTTGTCTTCCGGCAAATCAAAACGCTCACCTCTGAAGGTGGAATACAAATCCTCCAACTATCCATATTAAACATTACAGCAATCTCAGAAACCAACAAAATGGGAACACACGTCCAATTCTGTTATTCCATGCTGATGTATTTGGGCAAAGGCCTGCTTTAAACACTCTGGGTTTTCTCAGAGTGAACCTTTCCCTACCTCCCCTGCACGCCGCTGCTCACCCTAGCTGCCATTGCGGATTGCAGCGCAGGTCCATGTTTGCTACACACATTTCCGCAGAAGACGACTGTGAAGCTGGCGTATTCTGTACATGTTGCTGGCTGAACAGCTGGAGTTTACCTTGACATGCGATGCATTTCGTCTTACACTCTGAATCCATAGAGAGAACGTGACAGCAGCCCGCCGCGGGAACTCATTGCAGTATCTTTTGCATTCCTTTATGGCATTCTGTTGGCAAGCAGAAGGGGAGGACAAGCTCATGGGTAAGAGTGAACAGAAAACAAGGAGGTATGGCAGAAGCAGAGGGCAGAATGAAGTGTGCTCCACCACTCTGCTACATTACAGTGGTCTGCTCCTCTGCCGTACTCTCACAACAGTCTGCAAGGATGGCAGGAGAGGAGCTGAATGAAAGTGACAAGTCTGCCTGCCTCATGCCAGCGGTGACGTGGTCAGATTCGCATACCAAAAGACGGGTGAGAGGTGAGCGATGCGGCGAGCTGCAGCGGGAGCGACGGTAGACACGCGTGAGCAATACAGTGAGTCTATCTGAGTATACCAAGAACCACAACGGACATGCAGCGGGAGCAATGGCAGACATGCGTGAGGAGAGACCCCTCAGCCGTCGCTCCGCTGCCCTCCCTCGCTCCGCTGCCCTCCCTCGCTCCGCTGCCCTCCCTTGCTCCGTCCCCCTGCATTGCCTCTCCCTTCCCCACCGCCGACGCGCTCCTCAGCCCCCTTCTCAAAGCATAGACGAGAATTCTTAAATCCTCAAGAAGCAAGCTAGGAGAAGCAGGAGACACGGGACGCGGAGGGGGAGTTAGAGAGTGGAAGACACGGTGGAATGAGACAGTGTGAACAGGTCTACCACTGCCAGCCCAGTATTTGCAAGTCCTCAAACTATTGTGGAACATATGTGTCCTGCATGAAAGCTGAGCAGATGGAGGAGCTGCGGGAAGAGAGGAGAGGGAAGCGAGAGGAGCTCTGGGCCACGGACGGCAACCTCCCCCTCCTCCTTGTCCTGTCAGGCAGTACAGGGACGCAAAAATGGCGAAAGTACGCAGGATGGGCCTCGTAGGGCCTCAGGGACCCTGTAGAAGTGGTCCGGATTGAGGAGGCGCATCAAAAAAAAAATTGCTCCCGTAGGAGAACCCTTCTGACATGCATGTGTCATCCTTGTGCAGGGGCCATGCTAATCTTCTCTATTGACGATAATCGCGAAGGGTATGGTTAGTGAACGGGCTCTGCATGAGAGTCCGTTGAGAGGAGCTCGCCTGTATCGTTCCAAGTTTAATGTATAACACATCCCGTAGGATGGTTGCTCAGCGGCATCAAAATGTGCATAGTTCCTCCACCCAGGAATAGAAGACTGTGCAAGTGAGCGACACCAGGCATGGCGGCCCCTTTGAACCGGCTCTGCTGCCTGTCCTTGTTGCGGTGAACAGATTGCATGCTGCCACTGACTCGACAAACACTCTCCCTGTGCTTTCAAGCGCCCGAACCACCCATATGCGTGAAAGCCGCCTGGGGGAAACGGAGGAGATGGGCTGCAAGCGTGGCCGCGGCGCCGGCGCGCGGGACGGCCGCCTTGTCCGTCTCGCGGTGCCTGACCAGATCTGAAAGCTGCGACAATACCATATCGTCTGGCACACCCTTGTATCTGCAAGCATCAAGCAGCGTGAACAAAAAGCGAGAGTGTAAGGGAAAAGCGAGCGAAGCCATTGGTCAATCCCCCGCTCCAAGCCGTGTCTGAGAACGGCGAGAACCGTTTGTACATTGCCGTCCTCTGCAGTACCATTAGTCTCGCCGTGCGGTTTCAGAGTTTGCTGACTGGGCGGAGGACAGCCCGCTGCCGTGACAAATGGCGGCGCGCGCGTTCTCGCCCTCTGCAAGCGGGGGACGGCGCCGGCTTCGTCTCCTTCCCCTTCCCTCGCCTCGCTCTCATTGCTCCGCCCCGTCTTCGACGCTCACTGCCAGCAAGCAGACGTATCCCTTCAGGTGAGCTCGCCGTCCCAGCAGCGCTTCTCGCCTCCTCCCTCCTCCTTCCCCACACCCCCGTCCCGCCCTCGGCGCGCGGCATCATCGCTCGCGCTTCGAGCAGCGACTCGCTCCAGAGAGCAAGCACTGATAACGAAGCGCTGCTCGCAGTCCTACAGCACATCCCTCCACCATGTCCTTCTCGTCCCTACTCCGCTCCACCCCCCGCCTCGCCGTGCGCGCCACCCCGCTTCAGGTCGCCCGCCAGTCCGCGCGGCGCTCTTATGCCTCTGCCGCACCTGTCAAGCCCGGCAACAACAACCTTCTGTTCGGCCTTCTCGGTGCGACGGTCGTTGGCGGCGGGCTCTACCTCTACGCGCGGCCGGATCCCAACGACGCCCGTACGGTCAAGGATGCTGCCAGCCCGAAGCAGGTCGACTACCAGAAAGTGTACAACGCGATCGCCGAGACGCTCGAGGACGAGAACTACGATGGTGCGACGCGATCTTACCACTTCTTCCCGGAGCCCGCTCGCTGACCCTGTCCCGCCTGCCTAGACGGCTCGTACGGCCCTGTTCTTGTTCGCCTCGCCTGGCACTGCTCGGGTACTTACGACAAGAACACGGGTGCGCCGCCTTTGCCGCTCTTACATCCGGGTAGTTAGAGTGACGCTCCCCAACCTCCTCCCTCCCTCTTCCATCCTTGCGCTCCCCGCGCCGTCCACCACATACGCTGCCCTGTCACCACTGCTCACAGGCAACGGCGGGTCGAACGGTGCAACGATGCGCTTCGCTCCGGAGGCAAACCATGGCGCGAACGCTGGTCTCGAGCACGCTCGGAACCACCTCGAGAAGATTAAGCAAAAGTTCCCCGAGATCACCTACTCTGACCTCTGGGTGCGTTTTGCGTTCGCCTATCGACCCTGCTTTCGAGCTTACGCGGTGCCTTTCGCAGACCCTTGCCGGCGTTTGCGCGATCCAGGAGGCCGGCGGCCCCTACATCCCGTGGCGCGCTGGTCGCAAGGACGGCGATGTCGAGAACTGCACGCCTGACGGCCGCCTCCCCGACGGTGACAAGGGTGCCGACCACATCCGCAACATCTTCTACCGCATGGGCATGACCGACCAGGAGATCGGTGCGTCTTCCACCTGTCCTCTTCCCGCTCGGCGTCTGACCCATTTCTCTCTCGCAGTCGCCCTTTCTGGCGCGCACGCTCTCGGCCGCTGCCACACCGACCGCTCGGGCTTTGACGGCCCGTGGCAGTACTCGCCGAGTGCGTTCGCTCTCGCGAAGATTCACCAAGTCCACGCTAACTTTGCTCTCGCAGCCACCTTCTCGAACGAGTACTTCCGCCTTCTTTTCGAAGACAAGTGGCAGGAGCGCAAGTGGAACGGCCCTCCTCAGTGCGTTTCCGTGGGTTCGCTTTTATGAGCGGTGCTGACCTCGCCGTTCGCAGGTTCGAGAACAAGTCGGACAAGAGCCTCATGATGCTTCGCACCGACATCGCGCTTACGACGGACAAGGACTTCCGCAAGTACTCGGAGAAGTATGCGAAGGACGAGCAGGCCTTCTTCGGCGATTTCTCCAAGGCCTTCTCGAAGTGGGTCCCTTACGCGCTTGCTCCGACCGGCTCGCTTACGCTCGCCCACACAGGCTCATTCACCTCGGCGTGCCGACTGCGCAGCTCTCGGAGGAGGTCCCGCTCAAGAAGATTGAGGACCAGGCGCCGGCATCGGCATAGTCCCCACTCCTCGAGTTGATGATATTCCGGTTCTGGGTCAAAGGTTTCGGTAGATAGTGTTTCCCCCTCGTGCATGAGAAGCGTCCTGCCGTGCACATGCAATCCCGCTTGACTCCGCAGAGAGGGGCGGCGTGCAAGCTTTCTCCTCTTTCCCTCCTTCGCCTCCTTCGCTTTTCCCGCTCACCTCGCGCGCGCGCCTCAAGTCCAGCGAGATGGTCAAACTCGATACACTGCCGCAGCCCGTGTACGTCCCGTTTCCTCCCACACCCATCGCGTCGCGCGCGCGCTCACCCTCGGCCCCGCACCGCCCGCAGCCTCCTGCACCCCGTCCGCTTCTTCGAGGAGGAGGAACACGACGAGCCGAACAGCAGAACATTTTTCGAGATCCACGATCGCGACGCCGTCCCGCAAACGAAAGTGCTGTTCGCGCTTGCGAGCTGCAACAAGGCGCTTCGTCACCAGCTCCCCCCTCGCTCTTCCGCGTGCTCGTTGTTAGCGAGCCTGAGGTCACCCAGTCGTACGCGGGCAAGCTCGAGAAGCTCGCGGACGGCAGCGAGGAGGCGCTTGGCTGTGTGAGGTGCGAACGCGACTCCTGCCCGCGCCGCACCCCTCGCTGATTCCGAAGACGCGATGCAGGCAGCTCGACGTCGGCCACCTTCTCCCGGAAGGCATCAAGCAACTCAACAACTGCCTTCGCGTGCGTCCGCACGCCCTCGCTCTGACGCAGCTTGACTGACCTTCTCAACCCGCAGCTCATGACCTCGCTCGAGTTCGTACACTGGTACTCCGGCGTGCCCGTTGCGCCACTCCTCGTCGAGATTCTCAAGACCCTCCCGCACCTTCACCGCCTCGAGTTCTACGCGTCTGGGACCGAATCCCTTCCGCACATCCTCCCTCTCGCCGGCAAGATCGACCACCTCGAGGTCGACACGGACCTCGTCACGCCGTACCCGCTTAAGTCCCTCGAAGTCGCCCCTCTGACGGTCGCCGCGTCGAGGAGGTCGCGCCGTGCGGGTGGCGCGAAGCGCCTCCCGACCCGGCAGGAGGAGCGTGACGCTCTCGTCAAAGGTCTCTCGGCGTTCCTCCTCCAGGCCAAGGGCCATCTTTAGTATCTGGACATCATCGGGTCCGGACTCGTCCATGACGAGGCCGCAGCCTTCGACGGCGGCAACTGGCTGCAGCGCCTGTTCGACGCCATGATCGACGAGAACCGCCAGTACCCTGTCTTCCCGGTGCTTAAGAGGCTCAGGCTCAGGGGTGCCGAATTCAAGTGCCTCGCGCTCAAGCACCTCCTCAAGACCTCGGCAGGTAGCCTTACGCACCTCGAGCTCGTCGGCATGGACGAGAACGAGCTTCCCGCTCCCCCACGCCCGCTTCTCAAGCTCAAGCACTTGTAGTTCCGCTACCGTTATACCTCTTTCGGGCCTTAAATAATACGCGTTTGGCGCGCGCAGCTACTACCTCTTCGCCGACGACCTCTCGTGCAAGCCCCTGGCGCGCGGTGTCTTCGCGCACTCGCCTCTGCACACGTATGTCCCCATCACGCTGTCCACTGAGTGGAAAGCTAACCATCTTCCCGAAACTCTCGCGGCAATCTCGCTCGCGCGCAGGCTCGTCCTCAGCGGGCTGCGCCCGGCCGACCTGGGCTGTCTTCGGCGGCGCCTGTGTAGCCGGGTCGACGCTCACGCGCGTGCACTTGATCTCCTTCGTCGAAGGCCTGCTGAAGGTAGCCGACGTCCGGACCATGGCGAACAAGTGCCCCGAGATCGAGGAGCTCGTTATCCAGTCGGTTTGGGGCGGCGAGGCCGTACGTCCCTGCTCATCCGCTGGAGCCGAGCTCACGTGACTCGCGCGTAGGTCGACTTCCTCGCGGCACTCGCATCGCTCAAGAAGCTCCGCAAGTTCACGTTCGACCACCCTTGGGAGCAGCCGCGCACCTCGTGCTGGCCTAAGCCGGACGGGCGCACCATTCGCTCCGCGCGTAACGGCGACTTCAGGATCATGTCTATCGTTGGCAAGTCGGTTGAGCAGGAGATCAGCGACCGCATCCGTAAGCCGCCCCTCCCTTTCGACCTTCCCAAGTCGAGGCTGACCGGCTCGCTCTCTCTGCCCGGCCCGTCGCTCTCATCGGCATCTTTCCCTGCCGCAGTCGCCGACATGAAAGCCGTCAAGGGCATCTACGCGAAGCGCTTCGGCACTTTCGCTCACCGTCACCCGCTGCTCGAGAAGGTGATTTGGCACTGCAGCGTCCAGACCAAGTGGATTTGGTACTTCACACGCAAGCCCGACCCCGACGCGCCGTGTGGCTACAAGCTCGTCTACCGGCAGGTCCCCGACATCGAGTACGCGAAGAACAGGCAGGAGGGAGAGGTGGTCGAGCGGCCCGGCGTCTTCTTCTGCCAGCCGGGCGGGTCGTCGTGAGTAGGCCGTTGAGTTGCTGTGAACGCTTGTGAACGCTTGTGCTTTTTCTCTCCGCTCGCTGCGTCCGCTGTTCTGAAGTTGCCCGGTAAGCATGAGCGAGCTTTTTCTGAAGCTCCTCTTCAGGAAGTAGCTCCCAGTGAGGCGAAAGGCAGGCGACTTGAGCGCCAGCTGCCTGCGCAGGCGAGCAACGACGGAACGGATGCAGACAGAACGGGACGCTAGAACTGGCAGAAGTCGAGGAAGCGGGTGCGGCTCACGCCGCTGTCGAACGCGCTCGCCTCCAACTCGACGCGGGAGCAAGGGGAGAGCAGGTCGATGGCAACGGAAGAAGCAACTACAGCGAACTCGGAAGGTTGAAAGGCTCAATAAGGATGACATTCTAGCGCCAATCGCCGTTTCTCGTCCGCCGTGTCGTCGTCAGTGCTGGTCGTACACAAGTCGCAAAGACTGTCGTCAAGAGATGCAAGAATACCGTCCCGCTGCACGCGTGCGCGCGCGCACTCAGTCCCTCCCGCGTCCCCTACCACGGGGCGCGCCGCCCCTCCCCCTCGGCGCATACCCGCCCCTGCCCGCTCCTCCTCCTCCTCCGCGACGGTACTCCCTGTCCCTCTCCCTCTCTCTATGCTCGTCCTCCAGCCTCCTCCTCTCCTCCGCCGCCCGCTCGCGCTCGTACTCGAGCCGCTCCCGCTCGCGAACGAGCAGCTCGCGCTCGTACTCGATCCGGCCGCGCTCGCGCTCCTCCTCGTACACGGCTGCGGCGCGCGCACGCGCCCGAGCCTCGATGTCGTCGATCGGCGCGGGGCCAGCCGCGAGCGATAGCGGCGCGGGCGCGAAGCCCGCGGGGTGAGGTGCGTACCCGAGCGACGAGGGCGGCGGCGGCGGTGGTGGTGGGCCGCGCCGGTAGTCGTCGTCGTACACGGCGCCGCGCGCGGGCGGCGGCGCGAAGGACGCGCTCGAGCCGGAGTGCGCGCGCGCGCCGAGCGAAGGCGGCCCAGGAGGAGGAGGCGGGTAGTCCCGCTCGCGGCCGCGAGAGAGCTGCGCATCGAGCGGGTGCACGGGTGGCACGTGCACGTGTGCGTGGACGTGTGCGGGCGGTGGGCCGCGGCGGTCGCGGTCGAAGCTGTCCCGCTCGCGGAGGTCGCGGTCTCGGTCGCGGCGCTCGCGCTCGCGCTCGCGGAGGTCGATATCGCGCTCGCGGCCATACGCGACGGACGAAGGTGGCGGGCCGACGCGCGCAGCGAGCGACGATGGCGGCATCCGAGGCGGCGGGGAGCGGGAGCGGCCGCGTGCGCCCGTAGGGGGGAGTGCGCGCGAGGGCGGCGACCTGCCGCGCGGGGCGGAGGAATCGGCCGACGGCGGGGGCGGGGGGAAACCTTGCGAGGGCGGGAAGCGCTGTTGCGCCGGCGGGTGGCGCGGCGGAGGCGGCCCGGGCGGGGGCGCGGAGGAAGACGGCGGGAAGCCGCTGCTTGGGGGGAAAGGCGGCGGCGAGCGACCGTGCGGAGGCGGGAGTGGGTCGCGATCGTACACGCTCATGGACGGTAGGGGCAGATCACGCCCACCGCGCGGCGGCGGTGAGAGCGAGCGGCGCGAAGAGTGCGGCGGCGGCTGCATGCGGGGAACTTGTCGTCAGTAGGCGCTCGCGCAAGCGAGAGGCGCGCAGGAACGCACCGGACCACCCCTACGGTCGCGCTCATATAGGTCACTGGGCGGGCCCGGCGGGTAGTACACGTCCCTCGGGTCTCGGAAGTCGCGAGGCGGAGGAGGGCCATGCGACGCCGGGGGAGGCGGCGGGCCGCGCGAGGCAACCGGCGGTAGCGGAGGGGGCGGGTAATCCCTGTCGCGCGGGTCGCGCGGGTCGAACGGCGGTGGGGGCCCACCACGGCGCGGCGGGCTGGGCGAACGCCTGCGCGGCGGCAGGGGCGGCAGGCGGTCGTCATACCTGTCCGAGGGGTGCGGCTGGGCGCGGTGCGTCGGCGGAGGCCCGTAGCGTTCGAACGGTGGCGGGCTGCGCGGGCGGGGCGCGAACTCGCCCGATAAGCGGCGCGGCGGGGGCGGCCCGCCGTGATAGCCTGGCGGCGGAGGGGGCGAGCGCGCGCCGTACGGCGCGGAAGGGCGGCGGTACGGCGGCGGCGAAAGCGAGCGGTTCGTCGAGCCCGAGAGACGGCGTTTGTGCCCGGCTCCCCCTCCGCCTTGGTAGCCGCCGCGCCCGCGCCCCCTCCCGCGCGCATACGAGTCCTCACCTCGGTGGTTCCCGTGCCCATATTCGCGGTCGCGGTCGCGCGGGCGGTCGTCGTACCTGTCGTCGCGCCTGTCCTGCGGCGGCTGCGGTGGTGGTGGCGGGCGCTCCCTCTCGCGATCGTCACGCGGCGGGGGCGCCCCGCCGCCCGCGCGCGTGCGCTCGCGCTCTTCCATCTCCCTGCGCTCCTGCTCGAGCTTGCGACGCATCATCACCTCGCGCGCCTCGCGGTCCTTGCGCTCCCCGCGCGTCTCCTTCGCGCCGGGCGGGGGCGCACTCACGCCCTTGGTCGGCGCGACACGCGCGGCGTCGGCCTCGGCGGCGGCACGCTCGCGAGAGAGGCGCGCACGGAGATCTGCTTCGCGATTGGTGGCAGCGCTCCCGCCAGCAGGCGCGGGAGCGGGCGCGGGCGAGATGCCGGAAGGGGCGGAAAAGGCTGCTGCGGGGACAGGTTGCGCCGGCTCCGTCGACGCGAGAGCTGCGGCAGGTGTCGAAGGACTAGTGGAGGACAAGGCGATGTTCGTAGCGGGCACGGTGCTGGCAGAAGTCGCGGGAACGGCAATGGGAGGCGCGGCCGAGTCGACCGAGGGGATGCTCATCTGAATGTCGCCGTCTCCATCGGCAGCTTCATAGTCGGGTAGAGTCTCGAGACCAGGCGCGAGTCTGGGTGCGGAAGAAGAGGTAGAGAGAGACTGCTGCTGCTGCTGCTGCTGCTGCTCGGGAGGGACACTCGCGGCGAGATCGACGGGAGGCGCCCCGTCCTCGACGGCCTGAGTGACAGTCGTTGTCGAGTCTGCGACGCCAGAAACGGTGCTCGAGCCCGAAGGGCGGGTGTTTTGCGGGTCCTGCGAGTCGTGCGCGTGCGGATGGACGAGACCACCGGCGTCGAAGTCGTCCTCGTCCGACTCGTTGCCGTCCTCCTTGAGCGGCTCGTCCATCGACGCATCGCGATACTGCTGGGTCAGGTCCAGACCCGCGTCGCTGTTTTGTTGCTCCGAGCTGAGCGGGACGCCGTCGATCGACTCGGTCGACACGGGAGGGGCGGGCGCGACAAGACCATCGATGCCGTTTGCGGGCGCGTTCTCGGTCGCAGTCGGGTGATTAGATTGGCTCTCATCGGCTGCGGCAGCTGCGTCGTCGCCAGGGGCGTCCTTGAGAGTGGTGGGCACGGGGTGCTGGCCGTCACTGTGTGTGGTCGGGTGAAGCTCGGCGGGCGGTTCGAGCTGGGCCATGTCTGCGTCTTCCAGAAGCGGGAGCGGATGGAGCTTGGCCGGAACTCGGAAGAGCGGGTGTGTGCCGGCGAGGACGGCGTCGCGGAGCGAGCGGAGGAGGGCGAGGTCCTCCGCGGGCGTGGCACCAGGGGGCGAGGCGATGTGATCGGGCGGGATGGACGGGAGAAACTCGCTAGCGTCGAGCTGCATCCGCCTGCGCCGGTCTCGGGCCAGGCGGCAGTCGGGTGGAGGAGGGCGAGGGGCGAGGGGCGAGGAGCGGAGAGGGGGAGAGGGGGACGCGACGAGATGAGGCGATCCGCTTGCTCTGGCGAGCTGCCTTCGCGGAGAGTCTTGCTTTGGCAGTCTTGCTTGCTCCCTCTCCAGTGTTCTTTGTGCCCACAGAGAGGCGAGAGAGGCTGGCGAGTGAGGGCAGGCGGGGACTTGGCCGTGGGAGCGAGGCTGGCTGGCGGCGCGCGCGCGTGAGGGTGTCGCCTCGAGCTCGTCGCCGCGTCGGCTCTCTTCCGCCCGGTTGTGCGATCCTCGTCAAGGTACACTGCACCCGCGCAGCCACTCTCACCGCCAAGAGCCCCGCTGACCCTCCCGCCCCGTCCTCGAACCGCCCCTGCACGCCTCGCCGTTCGCTCGCTGCGACCCTCCAAAACTTCGCCTCGCTCCCCCTCCCCGCCTCGCCTCGCACCTCTGCCCGCCCGGCGACTGCCTGCGCTACATCCGCACGCTCACTGCGATCCCACCCGTACCACCCACGCCCGCCCACGAGCAGATGCCCAAGATCTACAAGCCCGGGAAGGTCGCGCTGGTCCTCTCTGGCCGCTACGCCGGCCGCAAGGTCGTCGTCATCCGCCAGTCGGACGAGGGCACCAAGGTGAGCATAGCAGAACCGCTCTCTCCAAAGCCCGAGCGCGAGAGCTGAGCTGACGCCCCTCGTCCTCCCCGTCCACCAGGAGCGCCCCTACCCGCACGCGATCGTCGCGGGTGTTGACCGCTACCCCCGCAAGGTCACGAAGGGTATGGGCAAGAAGAGGATCGAGAAGCGCTCCAAGGTGCGTCCCCTCTGTCGCCCGCCGCTTCGTGTGTTGAGCTCACCCCGGCTCTTTCTCCCTCCCTTCCTTTCCCTGCGCCTTGCCCACCCTGTATCGCGTGCCTACTGCACCGCATGTCACCATACGATTCGCAATCTGGCCTGAACCGCCCTTGCCTCTTGCCGGCCTGCTGGACCCCACCCTTCTCCGCCATCTCTCGCCTCTCGTGACACGGTCGCACGTTCCGACCGCTATAGGTCAAGCCCTTCATCAAGGTGAGCGAAGAACCTCGAATGGCGCAGAAAGAGTCGGATTCAGCGCTGGAGGACCGCTCGTTGTCGAGCGATCCTCTGCCGGCGTTCCGCGTCCGTACAGCCGCCCTGCCGTTCGGGGAGCCGTCGGCCCGTGTGGGACAATGCAGGATGAGCTGTGCGGCGGCGGGTCGCGCCGGGAGCTGTGGTTTGGCGAGGGGGCGTCATGAGGCCGGCAGGGGGAAATGCTGCTTGGCTACCGGGACGCATTACGGGGGCGTCCCTGCGTGTTGCACACGAGCCATTCATTGCCAAAACGCGTTGCTGACCATTGCCCCTGCATATTCGCCCCCTGCAATCCGCCCTGCGCCTCGCCCGCTCCCTCGGCTCGCCCTCCCTTCTCCCTTGTCGCACCCCTTGCCAGTCGATCAACTACAACCACCTCCTCCCCACCCGCTACGCGCTCGAGCTCGAGAGCCTCAAGGGCGTTGTCGCGCCCGAGACGTTCAAGGAGCCGTCGAGCCGCGAGGACGCCAAGAAGCAGGTGAAGAAGCTCTTCGAGGAGCGCTACCTCCAGGGCAAGAACCGGTGGTTCTTCTCGGCTGTGCGTTCTCTTCTCTTGCATCCGCTGGTTCAGCCGCAGCGCCTGCGGCTCGCGGTGTGCCTCCTGTTTGAGTGAGGATAACACTGACCCGCCTCTCCTCACGTGCACAGCTCCGCTTCTAAGCGCCTTACCAGCGCATTGGGGTGGACAGCTTGAGGGGCGGCGGTGCGGCAGAGGTCGACCAACGGGCCGGGCGGGCGTCTGTTCTCCTTGTACCCTTGCTGTAGGTTCAGGGGTAATGGACTCCCTCGAACCAGTGCGCGGGAGGAGGCGCTTGTGCGTGCGGAAGCGGGGTGCGATAGTTCCGAGGAAAGCGGAATTGGGGCTGCTTGCGAGCATGTGGGCTGCTGCTGGTTTTCCTTCTGCTGCTTCTCGCTTCATGCGCGCTCCGCCACTGTCGCTTCCTCTACGGGACGCTGGAGATGGAGACACACGTCGATAATGTCACGGACACAAACGGAAGGGTCTATCTACAGTTGCGCAGATCTAGGATTCTTCAGTAGAGGTAGATGCGCGCCTCGTACGGCTCGAGCTCGCGGTTCCCGCCGTCCTTTGCGAGCGTCGACAGGAGGAGGCTGCCACCCTTGCCCTCGAGCTCCGCGGGAACGGTGAACGCCTGCTTCTCGGCAGTAAAGTTGAGCGCGACGAGCGCGACCCGCGACCCATCTAGCGCCGTTTTGGTGTA
Source organism: Rhodotorula sp. PL61-2 (assembly GCA_028828645.1). Lineage (NCBI taxonomy): Eukaryota > Fungi > Basidiomycota > Microbotryomycetes > Sporidiobolales > Sporidiobolaceae > Rhodotorula > Rhodotorula sp. PL61-2. The sequence continues at coordinate 18,470 of JAPZQE010000127.1, forward strand.
GATCACCGTCTCCTCGCCCTGTGCGTCGTGGAGCTTGAACCGGCCCGTGACGAGGACATCGCGGTGCGCGTGGCGGAGGCGCACCATCGCGCGGTAAAAGTTGAGCGTGCTCTTCGCGTCGCCCTCCTGCGCCGCGACGTTCAGCCCCTCGGCGTAGCTCTCCATCACCCGGTACCACGGCTTCTTGCCTGTCGCGAGGTCCTTGGAGAACCCGGCTTGCGGCGAAGAGTCCCACTGCATGGGCGTCCGCGTGTGGTCCCGCGCGGTGAGCTGGATGCCTGCGCGCCCGCGCTCGAGCAAAGACGGGTCAGATTGTGCTGCAGAGTCGGCTTTGAGCTCGCGCCAGGTGTTGATCGTGTTGACATCGAGGAACCTGCGTAGACGGGTCGGCGGGTCGGTGAGTCAGCGGGAGCGCGAGCGGAGGTTAGGGGCGGGGAGGCGCACTCCTCGTCGATGTCCCAGTCCTTCGGCGCGTTGATCATGCCAATCTCCTCTGCAGGCGATTGAGTCGTCAGCGCTGCACGACATCAGCGGGGAGGGAAGCGCGACTTGCGGCCCTCGTAGATGATGATCGACCCCGAGAGCGTGAGGAGGTACGTCGCGAGGAGCTTTGACGACGCGTGACGGTGCTCCGGCGCGTCCGAGGCGAAGCGGCTGACGCAGCGGGCCTGCGCGAAGGCGGGGTCAGCGTCGCCGCTCAGGCTGAGAAGGTCAAGTCCAACAGGGGGCACACCTGGTCGTGGTTCTCGAGGTAGGTGAGCGCATGCGCCTTGTGCTCCGGCTCCGCGAGCTGCTGCGCGAACGCCGTGAGGCGCTTGAAGTCGGAGAGCTTCCACCCGCACGCCATGAGAGGGTATTGCCCGCCGCCGTGGTCGAGGTCCATGAGGTCGAACAGGATCGTGCAGTCCAGCGCCTCGCTGTCGGTCGAGATGTACGAGAGGATCTTCTCGAGCGAGGGCGTGTTCGGGCACTCGCCGATTGTGAAGCAGCTGCGGGTAACGAAGGAGTGCACGTCAGGAGCGCTGGACGAGCGGAGGATGAAGGGTGGTCAACGCACTCGTACTTGCTGAACGTCTCACTCCGCATCTCGCGCAGGAATTCGCGCAGGCGCGGGCCGTTCGAGAAGAAGTTGCCGGCCGGCTGCCACGGCGTCTCGGGCGCGACAACCTTGGCATCGGGGAAGTCGAGGTGCTTAGAATACTGCGTGCATGCTCAATGGTCAGCGGGAGCTTTTCGCAGGAGAAGGGAGAGAGCGCACCATGTTGACGGTGTCAATGCGGAAGCCGTCGACGCCGCGGTCGAGCCAGAAGAGGATTGCGGTGTCGTAGATGGCCCGGCGGACCTCGGGGTTCTCCCAGTTGAGGTCCGGCTGCTCGGGGCAGAAGTAGTGGAGATAGTACTGCATGAGGAGGAGGTTAGCCGGAAATCCGAAAGTGGCGCGGGACGAAGAGAGGGGCGAGTGAGGATGGGCGCAGGTGGGAAGACGTACCTCCTGCGTGGACTCGTCCCATTCCCACACGCTGCCGCCGAAGCATGAGCGCCAGTTGTTTGGCGGGTGACGGACTGCGAATGAGGTAAGGAGGGAAGTCAGGGCTGCGCCCGTGCAAGGGCGATTCACCCAACTCCGCGATGCACAGCGAGCAGTCCGGGAGGGCTTCGTAGACTGACCGCCGTCAATCATCTTGGGAGGCTTCCAGTAGAACCAGTCGCGCTTGGGGTTGGACTTTGACGAGCGACTCTCCTTGAACCACTCATCTGCGACGCAGACTCTAACCGTCAGCGCGCCCCGCGACGGGTGATAACGAGGGGGGTTTCATACGCTGGTCGGAGCAGTGATTGACGACGAGGTCGAAAAGGATCTTCATGCCGCGCGCGTGCGTCTGCTCGATGAGCTCGAGGCAGTCCGCCATCGTCCCGAACGGCTCGTGAATGTCGTTGTAGTCGCTGATGTCGTAGCCCTCGTCGACCCGCGGGGACTTGTAGTCTGTGGGAGCGTGCAAGGTCAGGAAGGAGGACGAGAAAACCGAAAGAGGGACAACGTACGAGGGCAGAGCCAGATAGCGTCGACACCCAGCGACTTGATGTAGTCGAGCTTGTTGATGATCCCGCGCAAGTCGCCCAACCCGTCGCCCGAGTCGTCCTTGAACGAACTAGGGTAGATTTGGTAGATGTTGACGCCTTCATGCCACCAGGACGGTGGCTGCTTCGCCGTGGTGGGAGCGTTGACCATGCTGAGCGTCCGGAGAGCGAGACAGGAGGGTTGAGCAGGAGCTTGATGGACGATGGGGCGGCCCAAAGAGCGTAATGAAGCAGGAAAAGAGCCGCAAGCCGGCGAGGGTGAAAGACCACGCCATCCTCCTCGAAATTCCCCACCTCATTTCCCCTTCCCCCCAAGTGGAGACCGCGATCTGCACCGCGATGTCGATACACGAGCCTGCAACCGGCGTCCGCAAGCTAGCGAGAGCCGAGCAAAGCAGTGGGGGTTGAGAACCCTCTTCGCAAGGTCCGCCATCTTCCCATCTCCCCCTCACACCAGGCGCCGGGCGCGGCGCTGCTGCTGCGCGAGCTGTCCCCCACCCGCCCAAGGTTTGCTAGCGCGTGTCGCTGCGCGGGCGGTGTCCGCAGAACTCACCATAGCCGGATCTCGTGCGCTGGATGGGACGAGGGGAAATGCCGGTTGCCGCGGTGCCGACGGCGCAGGCGGCGTGGGCTCGCCCGCAGACGGGTCGAACAGGGTGTCCCAGGGACATAGCTCGCGCGCTGAGCATCCAGCACGTCGTGGCGGAGGCGGACTACCAGGCGGGTTTCATCGCTCTCCTCCTCAAGCGGTGTTGGGCGCATCGGCCTCGGGCGATTGGAGCGGCATGCGCGCCCTTCGAATCCCATCGAGGCTCGGGCCTCCAGGCTCATCTGACGCGGCTCCCCGCGGAAAGCGATCTGGCTCCCCGCCCACGCTTGCCCACCGGCTCCAATCGCTCGCCCGCTCGCCTCGTCGTCTGATTCCCCCTGCTATTCCCGATACTCGTTCTGCTCGTGCTCCTCTTCTTCCCCACGCCCTGCTCGAAGTCCTCTTCTTCCCCACGCTCTCCCATTCTCAATCCGTTCTCTCTCTCGCTCTTCCATACCAGTTCTCGGTTCCGCAACCCTCCCCTCACCTCGACCACCTCCCCGGCAAATACGCTCATCGCCCTCCAGGCCATTAGCCTCTCGACATGCTCCACAGCGCATCGACGGAGGACATGGCGCCAGTCGGCGCTGTCAAGGCTGACGACGGCGTCGCCGCCGACGTTCAGCACCAGCTCGAGGACTACGACGCCGTTGTGGCCGAAGCCAAGGCCGCCACCGACGCGGAGCACAAGCTCACCCTCCGCGAGGGTTTCCGCCGCTATCCCGCTGCCATGTGCTGGAGCATCCTGCTCAGCTCAGCCCTGTGCGTCTCGTTTCCTGTCCTCCTTTCCCCTCCTCCTCCTCCTTCCCCTTCCTTTGCCCTCCTCGTCCTACTTTTTGTTCTCCTTCTCCGGTCCAACACGGCTAGCTGACCGATGCCTACATCATCCAAGCATCATGAACGGCTTCGACATCGTTCTTATGGTTCGTCTTCCCTCGCCACGTTCCTCCCCGCTTCCTCGCTGACCCTTCCTTCCCTCTCTTTCTACCTTCGTGGCCTCATCCTTCTGCTTTACAACAGGGCTCATTCTATGGACTTCCCCAGTTCACCAAGAAGTACGGCATCCAGCTCCCGGACGGCTCGTATACGATCACGGCCGCATGGCAGAGCGGGCTTTCGAACGGCGGAAAGGCCGGTGAAATCATCGGGCTTGCCGTCAACGGCTGGGCGATGGAGCGTTTCGGCTGCCGCAAGTCGATGATCACGGCCGTGCGTCCGCAATCTTCTCCTTCCGTCGTTGGCGGCTGGGACTGACCTCCCGTCTTACGCAGCTCATGTACACCGTCGCAGTCATCTTCATTCCTGTATTTGCCCAGAACATCCAGACGCTCCTCGTCGGACAAATCCTCTCCGGCGTACGTCTTCATCCGGCTCGCAGAGTCCCCCTTGAGAAGGTCGACCTCCAACACTGACGCTCCTTGCGCTCGCGACTCTTCCAGTGCGCTTGGGGCTGTTTCGAGACCATGACGACTACCTTTGCTGCGGACATCATGCCCGTCCAGCTCCGCCCGGTAGGTCATGGTCGTTCCCCTCTTTCGCGCATGCGCACCCGCTCACAACCCTATACTTGCCCCTCTGCAGTACCTTACCGCCTATGTCAACCTTTGTTGGTGCGTCCAGACCCCTGTGGACGCATCCGTGTACTGCTTCGACGGACTGTGGCTGACTAGCCGAACTTCCTCCCTCCGTCCCCCTCCTACCACCGCAGGGTCATCGGCCAGCTCATCGCTTCGGGCGTCCTTCGCGGCGTTCTCAACATCCAGTCGGAGTGGGCTTTCCGCATCCCGTTCGCCCTGCAGTGTAAGCACTCGCCCTTGACGCTCTTTCGACGGAGCTGACGGGTTCCTCGCCTCGCGCAGGGATGTGGCCTCTCCCGATTGCCCTCGGCTGCTACTTTGCGCCGGAGTCGCCGTGGTGGCTCGTCCGCAAAGGTCGCGTCGACCTCGCGCGCAAGAACATTCGCCGCCTCATGACCAACCCGACGGACGAGGAGGTCGACAACCAGCTCGCGATGATCATGCACACCAACGCGATGGAGAAGAGCGTCTCAGCCGGCACGTCGTACTCGGATTGCTTCAAGGGCATCGACCGCCGCCGCACTGAGGTCGCCGCTGGTGTATGGATCATCCAGACCATCTGCGGCTCGTCCCTCATGGGCTACTCTACGTTCTTCCTCATCCAGGCCGGACTTGCGACAGACAGCGCCTTCTCCCTCTCGATTGGGCAGTACGCGATGGGCATGGTTGGGACACTTACCTCGTGGTTCCTGATGCGCTTCCTCGGCCGCCGCACGCTCTACTTCTGGGGCCTGCTCGTCCTTCTCGTCCTCCTGGTCATCATCGGCGTCATGGGATGCATCACTAGCAATGGCGCACAGTGTGTCCACCTCCTTCTCTTCGGAGTACCCGAGCGGTGACTTACCACGTCTCTCCCTCCTCCCTCCCTTCCGCAGATGGGCCGTCGGTGCTATGCTCCTCGTCTACACCTTTGCGTACGACGCGACGATCGGGCCTGTTTGCTACACCCTCGTCGCCGAGATCCCCTCGACTCGCCTGCGGCCCAAGACCGTCGTGTACATCCCTGCCCCGACCCTCCCACCTTGTGCTAGCTCGCTGACACAGATGCGCTCGTACCCGCGCACAGCATCGCCCGCATCCTCTACAACGCCATGTCGATCGTGACGGGCATCATCGTGCGCTTTCCCACTGCTCCCTTCTCCTTCCTCCGGCTAACCTTGTTCCGGACCGCGCAAACAGATGCCCTACTTCCTCAACACTGACCAGCTCAACTGGGGCGCCAAGACGGGCTTCTTTTGGGCGGGCCTGTGCGCGCTCTGTGCGGCTTGGTGCGTCCTTGCTCTCCTCCGTCTCCATTGCAAGGCAACTGACCCCGCGTTGGCGCCTCCCCGCGCAGGACGTTCTTCCGCTGCCCCGAACCGCGCGGCCGCACGTACGGTGCGCCCTTCTCCTCCCTCCCTCCCCTATCCTCCTCCTCCCCTACAGCTCACCCCGTTCCCG
>JAPZQE010000128.1:0-22046 GCA_028828645.1 Rhodotorula sp. PL61-2
TGGGATGGCACAAAAAGTAATCCCCGCTCCCGGGATCGAACCAGGGACTTTCAGATGCCACTTGGTGGTTAAGCCGATTACAGTCTGACACTCTTCCAGCTGAGTTAAGCGGGGGATTGCTTGCGCTGCCACGTCAAAGATCAAATCTATATCGCCGTATTGCCAAACCGTCTTGTCATTCGCTTCTTCAGGCAAAGTATCAAATATTCCAAAATGTGCACCTATGCAAGACACTGATGCAGCGCTGGACCTGGGCAACAAGGGTCCCCCAGGAGCCTCACAAAGCGCAGCTTGTCCAGCGCATACAGGTCAGTGCGGAGAAGTGCCCAATTCCGCTGGGCTGATTGGTCCGCAGTCCCAGGTCAGATGGCCATCCCTGGCTTGTCAAGCAGCACCATGGCTGCAGGCACAGCTTGTATGTACTGGGTGAGTTCACCGCCCTCTTTTTGCGCACCATCACACAGTGCGTGTCATGCATACAAATCTATCTACTGAATCTGGCCCTGTTACAAGAAGTAGGAGAAGTGGCACGTCAACTTATGAACCTGCACGAGCAGGTACAGTTTCTGGGTGGCAAGCCAACTGGTCCCCTTCATGGAGGAGACCGTAGAAATTGGACACAGAACATGGAAGGACTTGCTCAAGGGTGCCCCCAATTTTGTCAATTGCTCAAGCGGCAACAGTGGCAAGAAGGTTGAGCTCCTAATGGGATTCTCGCGCTTCCTGATGCTGTTCTCTCACAGCACCCAGGTGTCCTGTGCTGCAGTTTACCCATGCAAACCCACACAGCCTCAAGGTCAAGTTCAAGGAAGATATAAGGGAGGGAATCTATACCTACACCTTCTGCTCGAAGATCCTGGTGCAGCGTTCTGGGCCTTTCCCTGTGTCGCACCAATGCCTGGGCCGTCAGTGTTGGAGATGCTCATTCAGAAACCCGCTGACCTTGCTGCTAGAGCAAACAGCATATGTTTACTGCAGTCTTGACTGGCTTCACCGTGACGTGCAATGGGAGCTTGTCCACGAGGCAGCCGTAACCTTGTGCCCAGTGTTTGGGTGATGGATGATTTGACTTCTTTGTTGATGGTGAACTGTACTTGCCAATCAAGGGTGTGTGATTCCCTACAGGGCTCTCAACCTGAATCCATTCTTCTCTGCATCCATGCCGCTCCATCATCCCCTTTGTTGGTACATCTACTGGCTCACTCCTTTTTTGCCCTGGTGATATTGTACTAACCCTTTCCCATCTATAGGCAGGCGGTACAATCACATGACTTACCCACAAGACGGGACTTGAAGCATGGTGCATTTTGCCTTTGCTCTCCACGCTGTCAAAATCTCATGCGCCATGCTGCACTGCCGCTGGACGTCTCCTCCAAGCTCGACAACCCAACTTTCTGGGATAGCCTGCTGTGTGGTACTTCTGCGTCCACTAAGGTGCGGCTGAACTCTCTTTCCTCTTGGCAGCTTGCTGATTTATTTGGTCTCTTTGCAGAGGCCTCATAGGTTGCCACAGGCCAAGGCAAAGCTTGCCCGGGAGTATGGGACATGGGTGGACATGCAGCTGAAGGAGCATGAGTGTAGTCCTTTCCGGTCCTGTTGAGGATGAGTTGATGCATCCCATGCAGGCATTCACCCAGGCAGCACTGAAAACACAGCAAGGTAAGAGCTATGCCGTGCCTACCCTCCCGTATGTGCCTGCCCTCCTGCTTGACACTTCCCCTGTTGATGCCAGCCTCCCATTCTGCCTCCTTCCCCACTTGCACCCAAGCTACATCCCTGTGTCTACTCTGTAGGCAGTTCCGGCTCGTCTACCCCGTCCAAGCTGGGATCCTGCAGCACGGCAACTGCGGTGACAAAGCGCAGCACTCAGGAAGACGTGGGTGTGCGCATGGATACCGAGATGGGCATCAAGTCAGGCGCAAAGCAGGTCGTGCACAGCGCCATGTGTGGAGCAAGCAGTGGGAAGGGCAGGAAGGGGTCAAGCCTGATGGCCGAAGGGAGGCAGGTGGACGTAGCCATGCTCACATTGGCCAAGTCTGTTGCTGGTATGCAAGCTTCTCTTGCAAGCATGGGAGCAAGTCTAGCCAAGCAAGGGGAGGCAGTGGGACAGGGGACAGAAACAGCACGCGCATCAAACTTGTCACTATCTTGCGCTCTCCTGCTAATGTGCTGGGTGATGCTTACTCTAGTCATTGCAAGCACAACACACTCTCCTGCTGTAGTTGCACACTTTGATGAGGCATTGCCACTGACACACCTTGCCTCCCTTGCAATTTGAATAAGCCCCCAAGCATGAGGTGATCTGAGAGAGACAAGCGGAGGCGCCAGCGGCTGCCATGTCGTCCATTCTAGGGTTTCTTACAGTTCTGAAGCTAGTAGAGAGTGCAAAGAGCCACAGCATGGCTCGGAGATTTTGCCCTCTGTGATAGCCAGCTCTCTGGCTATTGCCCCTCTCAGCCTCTCCGGCTCTGGCTTTCTCCCTCCTTTCAAGCCTTTCCTTCCTATGGAATGTGATATCAGCATGCTTGGTGTGCTGTGCGCCGTTTCTCCTTCTGTTGCTTGCTGTAGACTGGCTTCTGGAGAGAGTACAACAAGCTAAGATTCCAAGACATGCTGATCATGAATGCATACCCTACAGCAGCCTGGTAGTCCAGCTGACTTACCTTGTGTGTCTCCAGAACAATGTCTGATATGGTTGGTTTGCAAACCAGCAGAAGGTTGCATATCAAATTGTCCCACCTCTAACTGAGCACCTGACAGGATCCATGCGCAGTGCAGATGTGTCAGGGAGGGTCAATCCTGGCACGGCATTTCTCTGGAGCCCCCCTTTGCAGCGCCTTTGTAAAAGCTCTGGAAGCCAGCTTGCTCAAGGACTCTCTGAAGGCACAACTCGAATCACCCCCTGCTCTAGAGGTCGCTTTGAGAAGCCCTGGAGCGGGCCTCCAGAGGGGGTCCACTCGAAGCCTGCCCACCGGACAGCTCTTGCTTGAGAGGTCTTTCAAGCGGTCCTCAAAAGCAGGTCTGGAAGGACCCCCTAAGGAGCGGCCTTGAGCCAGGGCCTTCGAGCTCTTTCAAGGCCTCCTCGAAAGCCGCTCTCACGCACCCCTGTCTGCAAGCTCTCAAAGCAGGCTCTTAAAGCCCCCACTCGCGGTCCTCTTGAGGCAATGATACTCGAGACGTCGTTCCAGCTGTCCTTGAACCCCTCCTCCATCGCCTTCGCTCCATCTTGCGCCCACCCTCCTCGCTCCACCTTGGCTCCTTCGCACGCCCATCCTCCTGCCGCTAGCAGGCGTAGCAACTTGTTGGTGACTGGGCACGGTGTCGGGTAGAGATGCTTTGCAGGGTGTGAGGAGTCTGCGTGCAAGAAGACAAGGGTGAGGGTTAAGTGGGGGAAGGAGAGAAGCGAAGGTCAGCTTGAAGCCGCTGTGCAAACGGTCCGCCTGCACAAAGAGGGAGCGGCAGACATACCTATGGCAAGCAAGCTACCTGCGTACAGGAGAGGGATGGGTCAGCAAAAAAGGAGGGCAAAGCTGGTGAGCGCATTCGCGGAACTCCCATCTCATCCGCAGCCTGAGGCTCACTGAGCAACCACAGAAGCCCGTGAGGCATGTAGTGGGGCCTGGGTGCCATGCCTGCACTTTCCAATGGTCCCCTTGCTCAACCCATTGTTGCATCACGGACAAGGGGTAGCGCACCACAGCCACTCCTTCCATGCACTTCAGCAGGACGAAGGGGGCTCACCTTGAGTGTCTCTGCAAGTGGGTAAAGGTAGAGAAAAGCTGTCAGCAAGCATTCTTGCAACAGGGGAGAGGGTCAGTTTTGCTCAACAAAGCGAAGTCGCCAGCAAGCCCCGCTCAGCACCGGAAGGCAGAGGTAGGAGCAACGCACTGCTCGATTATGTTCATCAAGAGGTCGGCTGTTCTCCCTGTGAGCAGGAAGAGGTGGGTGTCAGCTCGGGTCTGAGAGGCAAGGGAGGAGACAAAGACATCGACGAGAAGCGCGTGAAAGCTGCTCGCGTCCTTGCTCCCACACGCAGGCCCGAGCCAACACATTTAGGCATCAGGGGACGATTTGTTATACCATTGGCCGCTCTTCTGTGTACTCAAACGCGCAGAGCGGGAGGGGCGGCTTGAGGGAGATGACGCGGCGAGGGCGGTGCTGGCAGCAGAAGGAGGGTGTGGGAGGGTTGTGCAGGGTGTGGCAGGACCTGGTGGCGAGCTGAAGACTGGTATGCACACACCGCTCACCGGTTCAGAGGGGCAGCGCAAGGGTGTCGAGGTGGAGACGAGGCGAAGAGGCGCTTGAGCCGCGCAACAGTCGGTCAAGTGGGAGGCGAGGGGACTGCGGGGCATTGCAGGGGGCTACACAAGCTTCCAAACCACGCTTAGACATTCAGCATGTCGGATTGCCAAAGCAGAACCCAGCAAGAGCAGCCGAGAGCGAGGGAGCAGGAGCCCACAATCCTGACTTAGCGCAGCGGCGGCAGCGGCCTGAGCATTGAGGGGCGGCCTCGTCGGGACGTACTTCGAGAGGCTCTGGAGGCCAGCGCTCAAGCATGCTCCAGCTTCAAGGACAGCTCGAACGGTGCTGGAAGGGAGCTGGAGAAGAGCTCAAAGGGGGCTTGCGTCCAGGTTGCGGTTCTAAGATGCCCTGGAGGGTGCTCACCCTTGAGGTCTGTTGCAGACGAGCTGGAACTATGGTCTTGAGCTACCCCTCATTCAAGCTCTTCTCAAGCAACCCGGGAAGCCCCCCCTCAAAAGGCACGTGCATTGCCAGGATTAACTGCCAAGGCAGACAAGCCACACAGCAAGGATGCGTGCAATAGCTGAATTGCTACAGCTAGTGCGTCCAATCACTCCCACTCTTTGTCTCTGCATTGACTAGATATGCCTCACACCTGTTGGTGCTGACTGTTGCTCTCTGCTCCCCAGCAAGGGACGAGTGAAGCGCTGAGTTAGATGGCAATCTAGCCAGAGATAAAACAACAGAACGGACCTGCTCCCCAGCAAGGGACGAGTGAAGCGCTGAGGAGAGAGAGGGGGTGCAGCGGACTGGAGAAGGGAGATGCAAAAGAGGGGACCGTGCGTGCGCCGGGAATCAGACATGCGACCAAAAGGAGGTAGTCCGGGGCTTTGGTCTCGCTGGTCCTGCCCGGGGACGGACCACTGCAACGTTGGCGCAGTAACTGGGGGAAATGCCGGCTGCCTATCAACGGGTATGGTGTAAACAACGAGGGAAACGAGCTGACTCCCTCAACTCCCTCCTCCGCCCCGCTCCCAACATGCCCGCCTTGTGTTGCTCTCTGCTCCTCAGCGAGGGACGAGTGAAGCGCTGAGTTAGATGGCAATCTACCATAGATGAAACGACAGAATGGACCTGCTCCCCAGCGAGGGACGAGTGAAGCACTGAGGAGAGAGAGGAGGTGCAGCGGACAGGAGAAGGGAGATGCAAAAGGAGGACCGTGCGCGTGCCGGGAATCAAACCCGCGGCCAAAAGGAGAGAGTCCGGGACTTGAGTCTCGCTGGTCCTGCCCCAAGCCAGACCACTGCACCATTGGCGCAGTGACTGGGGGAATGCCGGCTGAGAGCGCCTATGGCGGCAACTCTGCAGCAACACTGACCTACTTCACCCAACTTGTCCCTCTATTCCTCCTCTGCCTCTCTACATGTCAAGCAGTTGCTGTCGGGAGTCCTCCAAGCAGTCTTGCAATTGAGCAAGCCTTGAGCCCCGCTATACGTACACAGACACAATCCACACACCTGCATGTCCAAGACAAATTACACACCCTTCTGTGGCTATGAGTTGGCTGTGAGTAGATGCCATGCAGAGAAGTGGGGGATTAGCACAGGACAAACTGTTTTCAGTGCAAGCAGACAAGCAGAGTGCATAGCAAGAACATAAGCTTGAATTTGCATGTTTTCAAGGCAGCAGAAGAGCATGGGAGGCAGAACACAGCAGGAGCAGCCAGAGAGAGACAAGAATCCAAGGCAGGGACACTCACAGCTCATTGTTGCCTGGCACTGCCTGCAGGACACCCTTTGTATTCCTAGCAAGTTTGAGAGCGTGCAGTGGGATGCATTTGCACAGAAGCATAGAGTCACCTTCTGCAATGTCCGGACGGGCAACAAGTTTCATGTAGTCATAGCCAGGCTCACTGTTGCAACAGGCGTGCCTGATAAGCCAATCATGCCAAATGTACTTGGGAAGGACAAGTTCAGGGGCTTGCAGTGGTACTCATTGGGGTGGAACAACAATGTTCCGCTTGAGGGCAAGCGGCTGGCTGTCAGCAGTAACAGGTTGACCGGCATACAATTGCCCTTCCTTCGCTCTTCCCGCTGACATGCAAGGGCTGATTCCCTTCCCTGCAGGTCATCCACAACATTTGTAGGCATTACGGGGATCCAGATCACGCACTTTGTCCGCTTGCATCCACCCACAGTACAACTTTCAGTACTCGCGCAAGTCACGGCTGTAGCGGGTTGTCTTCCGGATCCAGGTGTCCTCGTGGAGAATGTTCCTGAGTATAACTGCAACATCCGCTTGCGCGGGACAGGCATCCTAGAGGTAGAAGATCTCCCTCAAGTGCGATTGCAACATTTTCTTGCGCAAAGTGGGCACCTGGGCATTGGACTTGCGGGCACGGATGACTACGGTGCGTCAAAGCCCAATCTCTGCACCTTGTGCAATGCCCGTATCTGCTGACCAGCTTGTTCGAACGCAGGATATCCTCAGACACATGAAAAGGCAGGGTATCGAGAAATACTGGGACGCCCTGCGTCCGAAATACCGTGCGTTCTGTTGTCCCTCCCCTCTTCAGCAGTGTACCGAGCTGAAGCCTTCTCCATCCAGCGATGCACTGCAAGCGCATTACCTACAATGCCTGCTGGCTCATCTTGCTCAACCGCCCAGACGTCGATCTCACCTCCAGCCCAGTTGTTGCGGTGGACAAGGTGTTGCTGCAGAGTTGCCGCCATAGGTGCTCTCAGCCGGCATTTCCCCCAGTCACTGCATCAATGGTGCAGTGGTCCGTCCCCGGGCAGGACCAGCGAGACCAAAGCCCCGGACTACCTCCTTTTGGTCGCGTGTCTGATTCCCGGCGCACGCACGGTCCCCTCTTTTGCATCTCCCCTCTCCTGTCCGCTGCACCCCCTCTCTCTCCTCAGCGCTTCACTCGTCCCTTGCTGGGGAGCAGGTCCGTTCTGTTGTTTTATCTCTGGCTAGATTGCCATCTAACCTTAGCGCTTCACTTGTCCCTCGCTGGAGAGCAGAGAGCGACAGGTTACGATGCCCGACGACCTTTTTGAACGCCGCCTCTCTGCGCCGCCCTCCCCGCCCCCTGGGCCCGCGTGCCTCGCCTCGCCGCCATGCCGTATGCCGACGAGGATGCCCCCACTCGCCCTGTCCCCCCGGCGAGCTTGGCCCTCCCCTCACGCGCGGCGGCTCTCCCGGCCGACTCACACCCCCGCGGACCGGACAACTACAATGTCTGGCGCATCCAGATGCGCGGACTCGTTGGCCCGGACGCTTACCGTGTCATGACAGGCGAGCTGACACGTTCCGCTCCCGCCCCCTTCACCCCCGACAAGTGGGACCGCCTCAACAACTACGCTGTCTCATCCATTGTGGTGTTGACGGCCGCCTCCATCATCCACCACGTCCAGGACGTCGCCGTCAACCCCCATGCGTACTGGGGCGCCCTCTGCAAGGCGATCCGGCCCACCAACACGCAGGGCGCGCTGCGCCTCTTGATACGCTGTTGGGGCCTCTCGCTCCTGGCCGCCTCGCCCGAGGCGCTCGTCGCGTTTGCTAAAGAGTACGGGCTCAAAGCCACCGGCATCGGCACGCTTTTCTTGCACCTCCTTGGCGGGCGCGTCATCAACCTCAATGGCGCTCTCTTTGTTCCCGGCATGTCAGCGACACTTATCTTGTCCCCGCAGCTGTACGATCTTCACGGCATCACGTCGACCTTTGCCAAGCACGCAACGCTCACGCGCGACAGCGTCGTCCTCGCGCACACCACCCGCATCAACTGCGGCCTCTACCCCCTCGACGGCAAGCTGATCCACCCGCCTCCCGACGTTGCCGGCGCATCGGTCCTCCTTGCAGCTTCCCGCTCGCGGCCCGAGCTGACCACCTGGCACCAACAGCTCAGGCAACTTGCGCTCAGGTTGCTGAAGTCATTGGTAAGTCAGGGGATGTTACCGGGTTGGACATTGTTGCGGAGCAGGGCACCGGTAGTGCAGTCTGCAATGTCTGCCACGTTGCCCACTTGTTGCGCCTCCCCTTCCCGCACTCGTTCGCGTATCAACCGCGCCACTCGAGCTCGTGCACTCGGATGCGCCGGCACCGCTTCGCTCAGCGGACGTCGCTACGTCGTCACGTTTACGGGCGACTACACGCGCATGGTGTGGGCTGAACCGCTTGCTTGCAAGTCCGACGTCCTTGCCGCCTTCATCCGTTTCAAGACAGTCGCCAAAAATGAGTTGGGCCGCCGCGTCCAGCGTTTCCGCTCTGACAGCGGCGGCGAGTACATCTCCAACGTGTTCTCCGACTACCTCCACAAACACGGCATCCTCCGCAAGACGCCGCCGCAATACTCGCCGCAATCGAACATGCTCAGCGTCTGGAGCTTCCGCGCCTGGCACACAATTATGCACAGACGTTTCAAGCTTGACGCAAAGGCAATCCCGCTTGTCTTTGTTGGGTAGGACGGCGACATCACCTCTTGCCGCCTCTTCAACCTGTCGATGCGCAAGATTGTCCGCTCGCGCGACACCCGCTTTGTCGAGCACGAGTTCCCTTTCCAGGCCGCGCGCGGCGCCCCGCACGTCCTTGCCTCAGCGCACATGCCGTACGACTTGGCGATCGTCCCGCTCACGTCGCCAGCTGTCCAGCCTCAAGCCGGCGCCGCTCAGAACGCCCACGCCGCATGCGCCGGGCATGGCGCCGGGCGCGCCCACACCACCGCCTGCCCCGGCCCACCGCTGCGCGGGGACTCGTTTTCGCAACTCCGCCCCCGGTGCACCTGTCCTTCAAACGTGAAGCTGCGCCTTCTACCCTTGCACCCAATTCTCCGGCCCAGTCAACTTCCTCAACAACCCGTTTGGCGCTACGCTCGCCCAGGTCAAGGCCATGCTTGCTGGGGCAGGCGCTGAACTTGCCGCCGCTGACGACGGGTTCGCTCTGCCCTTGTCCGACCCCCGGAACCACCGCGAGGCCGCACGCAACGCCGACAGCGACAAGTGGCGCGCAGGCAAGCAAGGCAAGATCAACTCCCTCTGTGACAATTACAAGGTATTCCACCCCGTCAACTGCGCCTCCGTCCCGCCGGACGCCAAGGTCCTGAGCTGCTGCTTTGTCTACCGGCGCAAGAAGGACCAGCATGGCAGCGTCACCGGGCACAAGGTTTGCCTTATCACCCAAGGCTTTTCGCAACACCCCAGCGTCGATTTTCGCAATACCTTCACCCCGGTTGCCAAGTTCACATCGATCCGCGTCCTCCTCGCCCTTGCCGCGCGCGGAAACTGCACGTTCACCAGGCCGACATCAACAAAGCGTACCTCCATGGCGAACCCAACAAAAAGCTTTACATGCGCATCCCCAGCGGCATTGACGACTCAGCGCTTGCCGGCAAGCTGCTTAGGCTCAACTGTGCGCTGTACGGCCTCAAGCAGGCCGGCCGCGTATGGAACCATTGCATCCACGCCACCCTCGCGCGCCTCGCCTACTTGCGCACGCGGTTGGACAGCGTGCATCTACGTCCGCCGCAAGGGGGGGCAGGTGCACTACATCGCCCTGCACGTCAACGACCTCCTTTCCGTCTCCCCCTCACTCGACAAGATCTCCCGCGTCAAGGTCGGCCTCACAGAGGAGTACGGCATCAAAGACCTCGGCGAGGCGAAGTTCATCCTGGGCATGCAGATCCATCGGCAAGCCCACGGCGGCGTTTTCCTCTCCCAGCGAGTGTACCTTGAAGTTGTCCTCCTCCGCCTCGACCAAGCCGGCTGCCGCACAGCACCCACCCCCATGGTCCCCCTCGCGCGCAACTTCGCGCCTCCCCCGCCAATCACATGCCGTCGCCTTCTTTCCGCCGGCAGTACTTCCAGGCCGTCGGCTCCCTCATGTACGCCATGCTCGGCACTCGGCCTGACCTCGCGCATGCCGTCAACGTCCTTGGGCGGCACGCCAACCGCCCGGACGACTCGCACTGGGCGGCCGACGACTCGCACTGCGCGGCCGCCGTCCGCATGTGCCAGTACATCAAGGGCACACTTGACTACGGCCTCAAGTACGTCCCGGACAACGCCCCCCTCGTCGGTTTCAAGGCCTACAGCAACTCCGACTGGGGTGCTTGCACCGACACCGCGCGCTCAACGATGGGCTATGCCTTTATCTTCGCCTCTGGCGCCGTGTCCTGGTCATCCGATCTGCAGCCCCGCGTCGCCGCGTCCTCCACCAAAGCGGAGTACCTCGGCCTCTCGCACGCGCTGAAGGAAGCCGTCTTCCTCCGTCAGCTCCTCGGCGAGCTCGGCCACGTTGCCGCCGGTCCCTCCCGGCTCCTCGGCAACAACTAAGGCGCCAACACGCTCTCCCGCGACGCGCAGCCCATGACCGCACGCGCCACCTGCGGCTCACTGAGCACTTCGTCCGCCAGCAGGTAGAGCAAGGCGTCATTGCGGTCACCTACATCCCCACTGCGCGCATGGTTGCCGACGTCATGACCAACATCATGACCAAGTCGCTCCCGTCGCCCGCCTTTACCGGGCACCGCGCCGTGCTTGGGGTGAAACCGCTTCAAGCAAGGGGGGGTGTTGCTGCAGAGTTGCCGCCATAGGCGCTCTCAGCCAGCATTGCCCCCAGTCACTGCATCAATGGTGCAGTGGTCCGTCCCCAGGCAGGACCAGCGAGACCAAAGCCTAGGACTACCTCCTTTTGGTCGCGTGTCTGATTCCCGGCGCACGCACGGTCCCCTCTTTTGCATCTCCCCTCTCCTGTCCGCTGCACCCCCTCTCTCTCCTCAGCGCTTCACTCGTCCTCACTGGGGAGCAGCTCCGTTTCGCCGTTTTTGTCTCTGGCTAGATTGCCATCTAACCTTAGCGCTTCACTTGTCCCTTGCTGGGGAGCAGAGAGCAACAGGCAGGAGTAAGCACTATGAAGAGAGAGAGGGTGCAGCGGATAGGGAGGGGACATGCGGGTAGGGAACCGTGTGCATAGCGGGATCGGAACCTGCAACCAAGAGGTGATATTCATGGCATGATCTCTCTGGTCCTGCCTGAGGACAGATTGCTGCTGTCACTGGGGAAAGTGCCGTCTGAGAGTGCCTATGCTGCAACTCTGCAGCAATCAGAGAAGTCTGAGTCTGTGCTGCAGCTGCTGCTGCTTGCAGAGCTGCCCGCTGCCTCTGCTGTTTGCGGAGCTGCCCCTCCGCCAAGGCATGGGTGGCGGCCCTGTACCAAACAAGGCTGCACCGGAGCTGCCAACGCGCTGCTCTGGCAGCGCAGATCAGACGTCCTAGAGCGTTGAAATGGGAGCAATGGGCTCAAGTTGCATCAAGGCTTGTCTCGCTTGCCAAGCTCTCTCTCGTGCAGAGACCTTCCCGCTTATACTGCGGGTGGCTGTATCTGAGAAGGTCCGCAATGATGGACGATGCGCGCCCTCCTGCGCTGCATCTCTCGCGTGCCCCCGCCGTCTCGTCCTGCCTCGCATTGTCCTCCTCGCCTGCGCGCCCCGCTCCTCACGCAGCAGCGCATCCTTCAAGCGACTTACAGCTCCTGTCCAGCCACAACCAGTGCCTTCTACCGCTTCTCGTCCTCCAGCTCCCATCCAACACCAGGCAGGGTATACAAGTCCACCGCCTACTTGCGCCGCATCTCCCTCCCCGGCCTGCACACCGCAGGCTCATCCCCCTCCGGCCCGAGCGCCTCTCTCGGCGCAGCACAGGAGAACGCCTGTCAAGCGCGAGCGCGGCCGCGCACGCTACAGCCGGGGAAGGGCGCGCCCGACGGCCCGGGTGGGTGGGGCAAGGACGGCGAGTGGGAGGAGTGGGACGAGGAGGAGCTTGCGAGACTCAAGGCCGAGGTCAGGAGAGAGAGGAGGAGATGAGAGTGAGTGATGAGAGTCAGGGAGGAGCAGGCACGCGAGGAAGGGAGGCTGGTCAACCCCGAGATGGAGGACCCAAGGGAAAGGGAGGAGGAGATGCTGCTTGAGAGTCTTTCCTGTCTTCTTGGGCCAAGACACGCTGACAATCCTAAGGGAAGCCCAGATCCGCCCGTCGATATCCTCTATGACAACGACCAGCTCCCTGCTCCCGTGATCATTCCGCCTTCAACGTGCCGCCTCCCCTCCCTCACCTCCGTGTCCAACTCTGCCGCCTCCTCCTTGGGCCTGTCCAAGCCGGAAAACTCCGACATGGACATGCTCCTCTCCCCCTTCTCCAAGCCTCGCTCGCCCCGCCAGGCAGACCTCTCAGCCTTCTCAACCGCCCTCTGTGCCTCACCCTGCCCCACATGGACTGCCCTGCCTGCGTGCTGCACCTTAGCAGTGCAGAAGGGCTCCGCTGCACCACATGCAGGTGGAGCATCCCGCCTGATGTGCTCACGCCCTTGGCAGACGCATTTGACTTGCACAAGTGCGTCGCTCCCTCTTCTCCCGAACCCGCTTCTTGCTCAGTCGCTCTCCTCACCCGCTGTCTAGACAAGCAGTCGTACGCCAAGCTGTCCTTCTGCAGGTACATGATAATAGTCGGCACATTCCGCTGCACACACTGACACAATTCAAATCACTCCAGTCGCAACAGCTGCAAACAACGCAACTGAGGGCTTGTTGAGGCCACATACACACTGCCAAGCTGCTGAGATGGGTATTTACACAACAGAAAAAGGCATGGAGTGGTTGGTAGTGCTCAGCCTCGGCAACCCTTAATAGCTTTGCAGAGCATGGTTCTCATGGTCTTTTTCCAATCTAATTAGGTTGTTGTAGCCCTGCAAGTGTCTCTTGGCATTATAGTCCGGAGCAGTGTTGTTCTTGGATACTTGCACAGCCTTACCACTACAATGTTTGGAGGCTCAGCTAGGGCTTATTGATCTGCTGGTGGTTGAGCTGTACTCTACGAATCATTGTTGTCAGGCTTGGCAATTGCAAGGGTAGTATGAGCTGGTACATCTGATCTGCAAAGCAGGAGCAGTCTTGACTAACGCACAAGGTTGTACAACAGCATGATGCACTAGTGTCCTTGTGCAGCAGGATGCCCCCATCTGCTGTGCCTAGCACACCTCCTCCTTGCCCTTCCCATTCATCCTTTGCACCAGACAGCAGGCAGGTCTGGGTGTAAAAGCAGGAGCTTGTAGCACTTGCTTGTCTCCTTAGTGGCCATGCCATGAGAAGGAAGCAATGAGGCAGGAGACAGAAGCGGGCAGCCAAGCGAAGGCTCGATGATTAGATTGAGGAAGCCCACTTTATGGTGCAATGATTCTAGCTTGCTGACAGGAAGTACCAGTGGCGTGGGGTTTGCCATCTGATGGGAATCGTCAGCTACACACAACAAATCAAATCAGCAAGGGCTTGCAAAGCTGAAAAGGAGGACAGCACATTAGAGTGACTTTGAGTAATGTAGAGTCCCATCAGACCTGCTCAGCAAGCCTGCAATGCCTTTGGAAGCACTGTCAAACCGGTACTGTGCTTGAATCTGTACAAGTCCGGCTCAGGCTTGCAGCTCCCTGCATATCCCTTGAGGCAAGAGACCTCAGTCCTCTGTAATGCAACAGGCAATGTGGTCTCATTATTGTGCAGAGCTTGGCACTGTTGAGTGGTGTAACAGATGTGTGTGCATGAAGGGTTGCATGTTGTGAAGAGGGCAAGCTAAGCAAAGGTGAGCTAGTTGCAAGCGAGCAACTGACGTCGCTGCACCAGTGTTGCTTTAGGCTGTATGCTGGCATGTGCACATGAGCAGGAGCGCAGGAGAGCGATGGTGGCGGTGGTGGCAGCGGGGCATTGGTGAATTGCTCGAGTGTGGCGAGTATAGTGAGCAACAGTGCGAGCGGTGGCCAGTTCAGGGACCACCCAGTGCGGAGATTATCTGTGGCAAGCTGAGAACGTCCTGAGATTGTTGTGAGCCATTGCAAGTGAGGTGACAGAGGTCAAAGGAGAGAGAGGAGTTGCTCCATGACTCGTGAGTGAACTGTAACACAGCAAAGTAGAGTTCCGTATCTTTCTCACAATCCCAAGGCGTTGTTGCAAGTCGCCAGTTAGACCTATAGAGGCAGCTGAGCAGATGGGCGGCAGACAGACGCCTCTCAGGCAAGAGGGTAAGAGCAGAGCTGATCAGCTTGATTTTGAGCCTCCCATCTGCATCGAGCTTGCTTGCCAGGCATGGCTGGAGCTTGGCAGAAGGCTCATCATGGTCATGCAGCTGTCCGCCAAACCCAGGCAAGCGCAAAAGCAGCATCAGCGCAAAATCACGGAACAAGAAAGAGCAAAAAAGTCTGTCCGTGCCGTGATTCGAACACGGGTTTCCGCAGAACCGAGAGAACCACAATGCGGTGCCCTAACCAACTAGACTACACGAACTGCTTGTTGTTGAACCCGCCGCTTGCTGTCTTATATCCAGCAAACCTGGAGTCCGACTTCCCCTCAGTCCTCAGTCATGCCCGCTCGATGACCACCCAGCAAGCTATGCTGTAGCTACTGACCCGGCAGGAAAGGCATGTACTAGGAGAAGGAGGAGGAGGATCAATTCCAGACTGGAGCCAGGCAAATGTATGTTGACATGTACCTGCCCAGGACCTGCAAAGGCCGCTCAGGTCCTGCGACACCTGAAGATTGGGCTGCAAAGCAATATGAGAGCATGATGTGAGGTATGTCAGAGCCATGAGATGCGCAGGCACCGCTCTGAAGTACCAGCACTTGCAGGTACGGCTTTGCTGTTGTCATGGTTGGTAGCCAATAATCCTCTATGGCACCCATGCATTGCCTGCTAGCCAGTTCATGATAAACTGGCAACCAGCATTGATCAGGCTCTGCGCTGACAATGAGGGGAAACTTTGGGGTAACCTTGATGCAACCTCTTGCACCCAGCTTGCTCACGCCTTGCCATATCCTGTTCCTGCCTTGCTCTGTCCTTGATGATTGCGCACACAATACAAGTGCTCCTCCTGGTCACCATCTCAACCTGATGTGTTTCTCGCTGTGCTCTCGCTTGCATGGCCTTCTTGAGCAGATATCCCATTCAATGCTTGCAGCTTCTAGGCAAGTGCAAAGTATGGCACGTCTTCACAATAAGGCTGAAGTGAACTGCGGGAGTGGCTGTGGTACATGGAGAGCACATGTCTGAGATTTGGGGAAGGTCAGTGTGAGCGGATGCTGCGATGCAGGTTGCTTATGAGAGAAGGGTGTCCCGCCCCGGGGATCATGTATGTCCCCTACCACACAATGCACAAGTGACAGCTTACCCCGCACTCAAACAAGGTCCTCAAGGATGGCGTCACAATGGTCAAGCCTGACAAGGATGATACAAGCGAGGAACTGACATCTTCCTCCCCTTCCCTCCCTCCGTCCTTGACTACTGCCGGCAAATGCTCCGCCAACACCATGACAACCGATGCCCTGACTTAATGCCACACCCTGGCCGCTCCCACCACCAACAACGTGCAGGCAAGGGCGCCAGCTTCCCCTCCCGCCGCTCCCTGTGCAGGATCCTCCTCTCTCGCCTCTGATCTGTGGGCGCCTCCCTCTTGAAGCGCATCAGCAATTGAGCGCAACCTGCTAAGAAACCCAAGACAGGGGCAACAACGCGGCAAGTCCGCCTAGAGGTGGGAGGCCCGAACCCCAACCCCCAAACTGTTCGGGTGTGGGTTCGGCAAAACAAGCTTTGCTCCAAGTGGGGGCAAGCTCGCGTTTGGCTCTTGCCCGAACCTGCCAGATCGGGGTGCAGGAGCCTGAATGTTCAGGCAGTACGGGGATTTGCATGTCTCGGAGTTTTGCCTGCTTCTCTGTCTCCAGAAGCAGCCTACAGCAAGCACTAAGAGAAAGACAGAGAGCGTGATAAAGAAACAGCTTGTTTCCTATTGCAAGGAGGCAAAAAGTCCCGGAATGTGGGAGAAAGAGGGGGCAGAAAGCCACGAGAACCGGCTCTCCTGCTTGCAGAAAGCGCAGCAATGGCTCTTCAGCCATGCTCTGGCGCTTGTTATACTCTCTCTGAGTAATCAGAAACCCAGCAATGACCCTGAATGCGTGTTATGGCAGCCAGACTTTGCCACCCCACGGTTCGGGCTGGTTCGGGACCCCACAGAATTCACCCTGGAGCAAGTTCGGGTTCGGGCATGGCCGAACTCCGACTGTTTGGGGGTTGGGCCTGGCCCCAACCTGACCCGAACCTGTTGTTCGGGCCTGCCACCTCTAAGTCCGCCAGCAGGCAAAAGAACCTGCACCGCCTGGAGGGGCTGCAGCTGGAGCAGGCGCTTGGGGCACTGTGCAGGCATCGCTAGGGCGGTGCCTTCCGTGTCTCTCTCTCTTCTTCTGGTTAGAGATCCCCTTCCCTCCGCTATCCGCCAATCTCCCTTACTTCCCCTTGCATTTTTAACAGACATTGCTGTTCTTATACAGCAGAGTCAAGCTTATTTGATTGCTTGAGAGGAAGAGTTTGAGGAGTGTTTGCAACGGCAGCACCTCGCACACGCACCATGGGTTTCCTCACGCTTTCCGTCTCATGTTGCTCAATGATGCTGCTGACAGAGACCCAGTGCCCATCCTTTACAGGAAGTTGAGAACAATTGCATTGGTGGAGGACCTAGCTGCAACCTGCCACATGAGCCCGTCTCCCTTCATTTAGGTATTGGACGAATGGCGCATTAGCAATATATTAGCGCGCGGCTGTCAGTCACCTCAACAAGCCCCTATGGCTCAGTGGCAGAGCGTTCGCCTAGTAAGCGAAAGGTCCATAGTTCGATCCTGTGTGGGGGCATGTTCTTTTGCCCGTGCGCAAAGTAATTGTTTTTTGAGCCTGAAAGGTGCGTGATTCTCTAGACAAAGCGTCAAGTTGGCAGAGCTGTGTTGCGCAATGTGTTGTTGTCTACACACCCTTTACCTGTATGGCTAAGTCCATCTGCTTCCTCCTAGGAGTTCTACATAAGAACAAGCCTGTTGATCTATGGTGCAGCCACTGACACATTCACACTTCTCCAATGAAGCTGGGTAGATAAATCAAGACGGAGGGATCTCTCTGGTGATCTCTTTTGCAGATTGGGACAGGAAAGATCGGGGTGACCTCAATGTTCCCTCATTGCAAAGGGCAAGTACACCAGCCTACCATGAGGAATTCCTCATTGTCCCCAGCTGTCCAGGCCAGGGTGCCCTGCTCACCTCAACACAGCCTGGGGTCCTGAGCAACACCCCCACCTGTCTCTATCACGTTTCTCCCTGTTACCTCATTGAAACCTTGCTCTGTTTTCATGCATTCCTCATCCACCACTTGCTACAACCTCTCCCTTGCCTCACCAAAACTGGCCATGCCCTTGCCGCATCCTCCCAACAGCTTCACCCACCCCTTGCTCTCACCCCCTGGCACCTCACTACAGCTTCATCTGCACCTTGCTCTCTCCCTTCTCCTCGTCTCCCTACAGCCTTGGCGTAAATATTGCAAGTGCCTCATTGCACACTCACTACAACCCACCCTCTGCTTGACACCCCCTGTCCCCCTCTTCCTCCACCCTCTTCACCGCCAACGCTGCTGTCCTGCCATAGAGGTGTCTGTAACACCATTCTAGGCTGAAGTGCATGTTTCAGGAAGTGAAAGCAGGGCCCAGCAAGAGAGGGAGACAAGCAACTGAGAGCCGGGTAGCAGAAGCAAGAACAGGCCAGTAGAGATCCAGCAGATTGCAATAAAACAGAAGCAAGGCATTGTAGGATCTTGAAGTTGCCCAACTTGTGATTGGGGCACTGAAACAGGGGCAAAAGGCAAGCTGATCGCTGGAGAGGTGGCTCGGGCCTCTTGAGGGGAGAGAAGCTGGATCTCACTTTCAAGGCCTTTGTAGGGGTGTTTAACAAGCAGGCTGCCATCCTCAGCCTTGCTTTGATGCTTGGGCAAAGAGTGAAGCGCACACAAGGTCAGGGAGCAAGGGGGAAGGACGGTTCCGCTCAACTTCCGCTGCGACGGCATTGGTAGCTCTATGCAGCATTGTAGGCCATGAGAGACGGCTGAGAAGGTCCTGGTGCACACTGTACACAATGCACACAAGGGCAAAGAGCTAGACAGTTGCCTCACTCCCCCCCTCAGCTGGTGCCATCGGCGGGTTGGCGCTCCACTGATAGGAATCTGTGCAGGATTGCATGTAAGCTTGCGGTTACCAGCTGGGGCAGACAGTGGCCAGAAAAGAAAGTGCACCTGACAGAACAAAGTAAGGAAAGGACTTGCTCGACTTGGCAAGTATGGGGATGAGAGGGAGGAGTAAGGGGTGCGCCTTGACGCAGGTGCAGAACTGCTCAGATTGCAATGGTAGGGTCGTCGTCAGAGATGTAGACGAACAAACCATTGGCAGAGAAGACGCCAGAGTGAATGGAGGACGGGAGGAAGGCAAGGGAAGCGGGTAGTGTGGTGGTCAGGCTTGCATTGAATGCGATGAGCAGGTTTGCAGGTCTCGCCAGTGACCTACAAAGTTGCCGAAGAGCGTGCATTTGTGCTCGTTACATGGGTGGGAACAAGGCGAAGGACGGTACCGCGTAGCTCAAACGGCAATGCGTCCATGCTGTGCATTCCTCCTCCATTGCTGAGTTGCGGGACAAGGGAGGCGCGAGGCACCCCACACCTCACTGTTGAGGATGCTCGCTAATCAAGCTAAACAAGCGCACACAGCCTCAGTGTAAGTCCACCCCCACGGCAACGAGATCGGTCCGCACTGTCAACCCACCTTCCCCAACCCTCCCCCTCCCCCTCCCCCGCGCCTTGCACGACCGCCCCATGTGCGTGGCTGGTGTATCCGCTCATTGCGTGTTGGATGCGCCAACACCTTTGACCACTGCGCTCAAGGGAACCGCGGAAGGCCAGCACCTCGCGCCAGGAAGCCTGATTGCGTTGCTCATGCATGTCAAGGGCTTCTTGACGCTTGTAGTTGTCCACGTCAATGCAATCAATCTTGACCACAGGTCTAGGCTGGTCGCACTACCGCGCCTTGTGCAGGCCACTCCGCCTACACTCATTCGTTTGCGCGGCCCATCATTGTAGAAGGCAAGCGCAGGTGTGGGAGCAGCAGGCCTGTGCCCTGTGTTTGTTGTGGGCAAGGACAAGGAGGAAGCATTGGACAGATCTGCAAGCACCTGGCACCGGGTGCTTCAGCGGAGAGCATTGTCGCCTGCCATCTCCGCGTTGCTTGAACAGCAGGAGAGGACCAGCAAACAAAAGAGCACGGGTGCATTGCAAGGCGTACTCACGCACTTGGGGGGCTACTCTGGGGAAGGTCTGAGCCACCTCTCCATCGATCGACTCGTCTTGCGCACCCCTTGGGGCACTGCACGCCAATCAAGCTTGTTTGCATGACCAGCTGCAGAGGTGCGAAAGCACATGAGCACACAAGCTGTGCATGGTTGAGGTGGTTCAGCAATCAGGATGGGGAGGGAGGAAGTGGCAAAGGGTGAGAGGGAGGGGCAATGCAGAGTGCAAGCTCTGCGAAGGAGTCGTCGCCTCCCCTAACCAGCTGAGTTAACTCCCTCTCCTTCCCTTCCCTTTCCTTTCTTCTCTTTCAAACAAAGCGGTGCTGAATTCCTTTCCGTGCAGCCTGCAGCCGAACTGCGCCTGCTCGGACTCGGAGGTAGATTGATCGTTCAACTGGCGCGGAGGACTTCGTTGTAGCTTGTCCTCACTTCTCTCTTCTTTAGGCTATCCTCCCCCTCCCCTCCTGTTAAATTCCACGCTTGAATCACTGTTATCTCTGTTGTCGGGGTCGTGCGCTACCCTGCCCTCGGACTCGCCTTGAAAGCCGTCTGAGGGACGAAGGACAATGAGAAGACGGTGGAGTGCACGCTAAGGGTATTACGAACCTGAAGGACGGAGGACAATGAGAAGACGGTGGAGAAGAAAGACAAGGAGGGAGGCCCGCGAGAGCGGAGACCCCGGCGATGGCGTCTCAGAATAACCATCACTGACGCCAGGGAAACTAACCAAGGAAGGGTAGCAGACCGCATTTCCTATCAACGGGTATGGTGTAGACACCCAGGGAAACGAACTGACTCCCTTGACTCCCTCCTCCGCCACTGCTCCCAACAATCTCTCTCGTAGCCGGAGAAGATCAGTCCAACACATTGGCAGCCCCTCCCTCCCTTGCTCGAGGCCTGTCTTCGCCTCGGCTGAGGACGGTGCGCCTTGCACAGAGCGCACACCTCACGCTCGATGCAGAGGGATCAGGGCTCAGCAGCAGGATAACAGGTTGAGCAAGGGAGGGTCTAAGCAAGCAACTAACTGTGGCTCAAAGATTGATTTCCAGAGGTGTCTGGGATCCCTGAGGAAAAGCCCGCCATGGCCTGCTGCAGGGAGGTGCATGTCCCTGATCATTGAACCCCTGCTTCCACTCCCACATGTCCTCCTTGCCCTTGCACTTGTTCAGTAGGACTGAGCAGCGTCTGAAAGGCAAGCAAGAGGAGGGAATTAGCAGAGAGAAGACTTGCGCGTGCCTGTGGATGTGGATGTAGAAGCAGAGCGGCAGACACGAGTATAGCAGGCGGGAGGGGGAGGAAGATGAGGAAGGTTGTGAGAGCCACTTGTGCTAGTGAGAAACGGTATGGAAAGGGGCAGCAACCCGCAAGGAGTTGGTTTGCATGCACCAAGGCTACAGAGCACCGGTGCTGGAGAGCAGGCAGGAAGAGTGGGCAGGGCGGTAGAAGGGCTCAATATGCAGCCAGAGGAAGCAAATGACCAGACCAATTGGCCGGTAGCTCTATGGTGACACAGCAGCGTCCGCCAACACAAGCGAAGCCCAGTTACGCTAGAAAGCCATAGCATTTATGTACGCAAGGAGGGCGGCCGTGGATCAAGAGCCCCGCTTAACTCAGCTGGAAGAGTGTCAGACTGTAATCGGCTTAACCACCAAGTGGCATCTGAAAGTCCCTGGTTCGATCCCGGGAGCGGGGATTACTTTTTGTGCCATCCCACATTTGGATGTTTTCCAAATGTGGGCCGGCCCTTCATCCTTTGTATATGGCGGCTCTGTTAAGCATTGCAACATCGCTGAGCAAGTCATGGAGCAAGAGAACATACGTAGCATCAAAGAGGTAGGGGCGGGGAACAGTGGACAAAGTTGCACATTGAAGCGTGCTAGGCCGAACCTGATTCGGGCAATCGCCATTATTTTCGATCTTGAAAGCTCAAATATTGGCAGATGGAATGGAGGCCAATTAGGCAAGCGGCATACTCAGTCACAAGCTCGTCAACCCGGTCATTTTGCTTGCTTCTTACTTGTATGCATGGCTGGACGGCAGCCTTCAAGCAAGGCCGCGTGGCCCAATGGCAAGGCGTCTGACTACGATTGCGCAAGCGTCGTATCAATCAGGAGATCGTGGGTTCGAGCCCCATCGTGGTCATCTTTTTGTTTCAGAAAAAGCCGCGGGCACTTGGGCCCAGGTTTCCCAGCGTTGGCCAATTGGCACTCTCAACCGACTTTTTGCTCAATGCATATTGTCCTACCTTGATCTCTTCTCGTCTCCAAGCTAGAGCACAACACAAGACTCTCTGCACTGCTCAGGCATGTTGTGAATCAAAGCAGGCAAGGCTGGAGTCTGCAGAATACTGTACGACAACGTTGCATAGCTCAGCAATCAGTGATGAGACTGAGCAGTGTTTACATGAGGTTGCACCATTTGGCTGCACACATTATGGGCTCCTCGCCTTCACCCTTGTCAATCAGGACGCACACTGGCTGCCGGCAGTGCGCTTAACCTTTTGTACGATAGCCACCCTCAGATCCAGGCAGTGAAAGGCGCCATACGAACCTTGTCTCTTAGAGCGCTAGAACCCTCCTGATCCGGCATGTGAGTTGTTAGAATGTCTGCAGAAGTAGAACTTGGAG
>JAPZQE010000129.1:0-12303 GCA_028828645.1 Rhodotorula sp. PL61-2
AGCCGGCCCAGGCGAGTGCGCTCGTCACCAAGTGTTTGTGGTGCCGCGCCGAGCTCATCGGTGGCGTTCACGCGAGCTATTGGACCGAGCGAGGCGAGCTGTGGGCGACTTGCGGCGGGTGCGGCGCGACGAGTAGGCGGGTGCGCGACGGCGAGGCGAGCGCTACCCCAGGGCGGGCAGCGGGCAAGGCGGCGTTCGAGCGGGTCAAGAAGCGTCGGCGAGTCGAGGTGACGCGGCGAGACGAGGCACTCCACCCGACAGCGCTCGCCGCGATGGCATCGAAGCAGGCGCAAGCGGGGCGGGCTGGCAGCAGTAACGGTAGCGCTCTTCCCGCGCCGTCGGCGTCGAAGCCAGCTCCGCCCCGCGCAAAGCACCCCGCGAAACCCGCTCCCTCGCATGCACCTTCGACTTCCGCCAAACCTCCCGCGATTACCACGTCTCGCCCGACTTCTCCTCACCGAACCATCACGCGCGCCAAGTCACCCTCAGAGCCGACCTCTCGCGCGTCATCCGCCCGAACAACTCCCGCCTCCTCCGCCTCCGCCTCTCTTTCCCCTCTTCCCTCTTCATCCGCCTCCCCCGCCACCTCTACCACCACCGCATCGGCCTCGAAAAAGCGCAAGCGGCCCAAGCAGCCGTCGGGCCTTGCGGAGCTGCTGGAAGCGAAGAAGAAGCGCGAGACGGAGGCCAAGGCCGGAGGGACGGGGCTGGCAGACTTCCTGCAGGGGTTGTAGCCGTGGAGGCCAATCGATCACTCGCTATCGACGCTGGCATGTCCGCAGCGAAGCGAGAGGCCGGAGACATGTACAGCAACTATGCTTTGCAGGGTCGATCGATTCTATGGACAGTTGGACGGCAGGCGCGGCTTAGGCGAGGTCCTGCACGAGGACGTAGCTGTTCGAGGAAAGAGATGTTGAGCGGCTGTCCTTCGAGGGAAATGAAGAGTAAAGAGGGGAAGACGCACCGGTAGCGAACCTTGTTCTCCTTGACGCCCTGGACACCCTTGGAGACCTCCGACATCCTGCGCCATGAGGATGGTCAGCCCGTCCATTGTCGCCTCCAAGGATACGGATGAATGCACGGGATCATCTCCTTCCAGGTCCTGATGCCCTTCTCGGCCGCAAGGCGGTACATCTCCTCGGCCTCGACCTGGATTGCGGAATCAACTCGTCAATAAACGTGGAAGCGGGGACGTATTCACAGAGAACGTACCTTGCTGCCGATGTGGTTGACCGAGATGGAGCAGCCGTTGGCGGCGAGATCCTGGGTCTGGAAGGGCGGAACGGGGTCGTCCTGCGAAGGCGCGAGGTCGGGCATAAGCACATCGTCAACGATGGACTCGAAGAGAATCAAGTCGCACCGGCATGCAGCAAAGGTGCAGAACGCCGTTCACATAGAGGAGCGACGCGAGGTCCTTGAGCGGGAGGGCCTTCGATACGTCGATGGTCGAGAGGACGAAGTCGAGCTTCATGACTGCAAAGGCAGGATATAATTAGTAGATGCTCAAGTGGCGGATTTGAACAGGAGCGCCTAGAAAAGCGGGAGCGGGACAGGCGGGAGGTGGAGCGAGACGGGGGGGCAGACGCACAGTACTTCTTCGCCCAGTCCTTCTCCGTCGTGAGCACAACGTCCGACGCGCCCATCTTGTAGGCGTCGGCGACCTTGTCCTCCTGGTGCGTGAAAGCCACGACCTCGGCGCCGAGCGCAGCAGCGAACATGATAGCTGGAGGGGCGCGGGCGTCAGAACCCGTAGTTCTGTCGGGTCTAGGGAACACGCGCGCGCAACGAACCATAGTGACCGAGACCGCCGATGCCCGCAATGCCGACCTTGGTGCCCTTCTTCACGCCGAAGCGGTGCATCGGGGAGAAGACAGTGAGGCCGCCGCAGGCCATCGGCGCGGCGTCCTCGAGAGGAAGCGCGTCCGGGACGTGGAACACAAACTTCTCCGGCGCACGAACAGCTGTCGAGTAGCCACCCTGCGTGATTTTGCCGTCCCAAGCCGGAGCATTGCTGGAGGAGCTTGGGCGTCAGTGGGACCTCTCCGGAAGCGGCGGGAGGCTTCTACTCGCTAAGTATCAGTTTGCCCCTCGGGGCAGTAATTTTCATTGTTGTCGGTGCACGGCCTGCACTTGCCGCACGAGTCGATCTGGGCGCCGACGCCGACGCGGTCGCCGACCTTGAAGTCCTTCACGCCCTTTCCGACCTTGCGGACGATGCCGCCGATCTCGTGCCCGCTGACAAGCGGAGCATTGATGTCGCCCCAGCCGCCCGTCAGTGTGTGCACATCTGATCCGCAGATGCCACAGAACTGCGCGCAGCAAAGAAGGCGAGGTCAGCTCGTCTTCGACGAGGTTAGGGAGAGGCTCGCGGATCCTGGACTCCTGCCCTGAACGAGCCTCCCTCATTGCTGCCGGAAAACCATGGTCTCCACCCCCAAACAAGGCTCCGGCTGGGGCGAGCGCTCACCTTGACCTCGATGTCGATAGTGTCGTCGCGTTCACCCATGGGCCTGTGGGTGGGGCGGCATCAGCAGTCGTCCTATCTTCCTCGAAAACAATCATCGCGTGCGCTTATGCGGACATTGCGGGTGGAAGGGAGCGCACTCGAAGTCGATGACCTCGAACTCGGTCCACTTGGAGGTGTCCTTGACGGCGTAGCCACGGAACTGGAGGTCGGACATGGTAGGCGAGAGTGTTGCTGGGAATATAGTAGCAAGCGAGAAGTGCTGGTGAAGGAAGCGAAGAGCGAGCCAGCAAGTTGGGAAGGCCGACCGGACGAGAGGGTCGGCAACCCTGACGCAACTTGGTGCGTATCGGTCAGAGGGGTAGGCGGTGCCCCTTGCACCGAATGGCCTCGAAGATACCGAGGCAGGCAGCAGCGCGTCAGCATCCCTCAGCAAGGCGAAGAGCGCTTGATCCTCTCTGTCGACATCGCGCATTCCGAACGAGACCGGAGGTCGCTGCTCTCGCTCCTCTCGTGCGCCTGCTGCACGCGCACAGAGGCACGGATCAGCGTGATACACCCATGGACGCAATCTACAGCCGAAGAACAGACTGGCACAGACCCGCACAGACTCGCTCCGACTTCATCACCTCATCCTCCTCCCGACCCTGACCCCGTCCTCCACATCTCGCCAGGCGGCGCGCCGTACATCACCCGCGCCCCGTACGGCACTGCACTTGATGACGGGCCCGCCGCTGCCGCGTACACGGCCCCGGGCGTTGACGAGGGAGGCGCGAACGAGAAGTGCGGGTCGCTTGGCGTGGCAGAGGAGCCAGGCGCGACGGCGACGTACTGCACGGGCGCGAAGCTCGCGGGCGAGTGGCGGGCGAAATGCGTGGACGGCGGCTGCCCGTTCAGCGGCGTGATCGGGATGTCGCCCGCGTGCGACGCAGCGGGGACGAGTGCGTGCAGCGAGTGCGCGGCGGTGCCGTTCGACCGCGGCTCCAATCGCGGCGAGCCTGCACTCGGGAGGACGACAGTGTAGGCTCGCGTGGGTGGCGCCTGGTTCGGCGGGTGGTGGGCGTACGCCGGGCCAGCGCCATTCGCGCCTTCAACGACGACGAGGTCTCTGCCCTGCAGGTGCGCGCCGCCGTGCTCGTGTTGCTGGTGCTGCTGAACCTGCTGCGCCTGCTGGTAGAACTGGAGCTGCTGCTCGGCCTCGTCTTGCTCCTCGAGGCGCGCGAGCAGCAGGTCGACAAGCTTCTTGAGGCGGTTCACCTCGTTCTGCGACTGCTCCAGCTCGTCCTCGTCGGCGCTTCCGTTCGGCGCCTGCCCGATCCAGATGCACTTGTCGCCGCGCATTCGGCACGACAGGCATGGGCTCTGCCTCGAACACTTCATCTTGCGGACTCGGCAGCTGCACACGCGATCACGCTCCTTCGTCAGCTTTGCTTCTTTAAGGTGGCGATGAAGGGAACACATACTTCTCGCAGCTCAGATGGCGGATGGACGTGGACCGCGCTCTCGCGTTGGCGCCCTCGTTCGTGGTCGTGGCGCCGCTACCGTCGCCAGCCCCGTCCTCCGCCCCTGACGCTCCTGAGAGCGCGGTGCGGGGATCGGGCGAGGTAGCGTCTGCGGCAGTTGATGTTGAGGGCATGGGCGAATTCCTACCGGGCGACATCGTGTGATTCAAGTGGCTGTGCGTTGCTATCGGGCTCAGCGCTTGCGGAGGGAGAGGGGCGGAGGACGGCAGGGTCGGCAGGTCGACCTCGGAGGCGGCCAGTGCTAGCGCGGGGAGAGAGGAGACGCTTGGCCGTTGGTTTCTTTCGCCTCCTGAGCGGCGCCCGCTCCTCTCGACGGACGCTCCGACTCCCACCCGAGGAGCGGCCGCGGACGCATCCTTTCCCACTTCGCACGCTCCCCTTCGCAGATGTCGCGGGAGCTTCGTACGCGCACGAGCGCCCTGCTTGCAACCGCGCGGTGGACTCGCACGGCCGCTCAGGAGCGCACGAGGGGTCCCCTTCGACGCACTGACCCATTCCGAAGAGGAGCGCCGACCTGCGACACCACCGCGCTCGCTGCTGTCATCTTTCGTGCGCTCTCCTGCTCCACTGGCCTTGATTCACCTTGCTAGCACGCTTGAAACGGAGGGAGACTTTGCATCACCTCATTCTCGCCATCTCTCCCTCGCCTCCCTGATCATGGCGATGCCGAACCCAGCACCGCCTCTCTCCGGGCTGCTCTCGCCTCTCTTTGGCGTCCGTGGAGTGCGGAGGTGGCTGCGCTTGCGAAACTTGATCTCCCACGCTCTCCCTCTCTTCCCTCGCTCCGCAATGCACGCCGTTGACCTCCATTAGCGATGGTGTGCGTTCTCCTTCTTCTGTCTTCGCGTCGACCGCTCACTCATCCTCTCGTGACCCGCTGATAGCGAAACCTCCCTCGGTCTGCCACTCGTCGCGATTGTAGGCATCACCGTCGCAGCGGTCCTTGTTCTCCAGCTTCTCCTCGCCGCCCTCGGCTACCTTTTCTGGCGAATATTGCGCAGCGAATCACACTCACCGTCCAAGGAGGGTGAGTCGGCAGAGGGAGGCGCGCTCGAAGCGGCCAAGTCGCCTGCAAGCGGGAGGGAAAGTTTCATGGCAAGATGGATCCAGGCCAACAGAGGGGTGGCGTACAGCCCGGTGCACCTTAGTGAGGAGGGATGCAGTGCTGTGCGCGGCGCGAGAACGGGGGAACGAGGTGAGCCTACTCGTGCGCTCCGCCTCTCCTCTCTCTCCCTCGTCAATGGGTGACCGCTGACGGCCTGCCTCCATGCAGAGCCATTGCTCCTTCACCCGCACGCGCTGCGGCCTGCGCCCTCGACGCAACCCCTCCTCGCCCCACCCCCTCGCCTCCCCGCGCAACTGCCGCACCTCGTGCCTCCCCCTCCACCGCCTCAACCGCCCTCGCGTCTTGCCATCTATGCTCCCGCGCGTGCGTCTACTTTCCTTGTGTACGCCGTGACGCTGCTGAAGCAAGCAGCCCGTAGTCGCCGCAGCGCTCGCCTTCCCCGCTCGCGAGCAACCCACTCAGCCCGCCGCGCCCTACGGCATCACCTTCTCCGCATCCGCTCTATACGACCCTCCGCCAGCCGCCCACCCTGAGCGCCCCGTCCTGCCCCCGCTCCGCATACCGACTTCCTCCCCCGAACGGCAGCGCGAGCGCGAAGCAGCTCCCCCTCGCCTGCACGCGGCTCCGCCCTCTTCCTCCAGCCGCCCTACGTACGCAGCGCCACGGACGCGCGCCTCGCATCTACATCGCTTGTCGCGTTCCTTTCTTACGGCGAGCCCGATAGCGGCGGCATAGCATAGCAGGAGGAGGGGGTACCGGTCGGCAAGCGAGGGGGCGGGTCGAGGTTCGGGCGCTCGCGCTTGCGCAGGCAGTGATGGGGGAGACGGAATGTACAGCTGTGCTCAAGAAGATGGGGCTGCGCCCTCTTCGTCCGCTGTTTCGTTCGGGACTGGCGGCGGCAACTGCGTTGTCCCTTCTCTCCCGCTTCTCCCGCCCGCCCGCACTGTCTGTCCCGGTAGCGAGAGCCTCTCGCCTACCTGCCAGAGCGGTGTCAGCGAGCGAGATCAGCCTATTCCGCTTCGCTGCACCGCCCCCTTTCACGAGCTCGCGACGCCTCGAGTCCGCTGACCCCGGGAGCGCCTGCCTCTCTCGCTCCTCTTGCTCACCAGCTACTGATCAAAACTGCTCACACACACTCGGAAATACACGCACATAGGCGCCACCATGGCTGAGAAGGTGCGCTTGCGGAGGAGCGGTGTGCGCTCGTCGTTCGCGGGAGATGAGGCGGCTGACCTTGCGGAATGGGCTTTGCGCACCACGCAGCGCATCGACTGGCATTCGATGATGGTCTCAGAGGACGACGGGATCAAGGTAAACCTCGTCGTCGCCCTACCTCGGGTGGCGCTGGCGAGCAAGGTGGGGTCGAGGAGTGCAGGGAGACTTGGCTGATTCTTCCGCATTGCGCAGGACTTTCACGAGCCTAAGGAGGGCCAGACGGCTCACGAGAAGGTGCGCTGCGCCCTTCTCCGCTCGGCCGTGCTCATGCTCGTCGCTCCGTAGTCCAGCAGCTGACCTCCGTCTCGCCTTCCGCCTCGTCCCCACAGGCCGAGCATCCCGTCTACTTCCAGTACCTCGAGAAGTCGGAGCGCGCCACGCTCGACCCAATGGGCGAGGCGTGGCACAACGTGCGCCCCGTTTTTGCTGCCGCTTTCTTTCCCCCGAGCGACACAGACTAACCACCCTCAATGCCCTGCAGCCCATGATGCACATCGACCCGCACCTCAGCGCGCAAGACGCTTTCTCGTCGCTCCCGCACTGGGCCTGGTTCGACGACACGTCGTGAGGAGGTTGCGCTCGCTGTGGGATGCCGGCGGATGACAGGGCTGGAGGGATCGCTGTGGATCAAGGTTCTCCAGGGTTTCTGTTTGTTGGTCAGGGCTTCCATCTGGCGGTGTACTGTAGTCTGTTCTGGGTACACAGTGCGCATGGCGAGTTGTAAGCAGAGGGGACGATGGCAGCCAGGAAAGAGCGCGCGACGCTGTTTAGGCTACGCACGCTCGAATGAATTTTCCCCAAAGGCAGTAACAACACATCATTCAACAAGAGGATCTCTGCTTCTTTAGCATCTGTTGACCGCAAGCAGGAAGAGGCGGCGTGAACGAGCAAAGGATTTGCGAAGGTCGATTAGCGGAGGCGCTGCACCCGCCTAAACAGCGCAACCGCTCAGCGACAGGCTGAAACAACCCTCCCGAATTGTGAAGGGCTGTGCCTCGTCCGGATGAACGCGCCCCCGCGGGTACGCTTCTCGTACGGGGTGAAGCAGCAGCTTGCTTGGTACATCACTGCACGTTAAGATCTCGTTATCACATAAGCATTGGTGGTTTAGTGGCAAAATTGGGCATTGCCAGCTGACGCTGAGTTGCCTAGCCCCGGGTTCGATTCCCGGCCAATGCAGTTCTTTTTGTTTTCCGCTCCCATGCTTGTATCCTCTACTCTTTTTGCCCGGCTGTACAGGGAGTTCGATGTCCAGCTGCATTCGCTTTGAACTCACTCGGGCGACTCGACCTCCTGGACCTCGAGGGAGGTCTCCCGCCTTGGGGAGGCGCTCCATCCTTCGCTTAGCCCAAGATGCTCTACTTCTTCACCTCGTTCCATTGCAGCCCCTCTCTCACCACGCAAACGACCTTCAAAATGGCTAGCATGGCTGTCCAGCTTGACGCGCCCGGATTGCTCGTCCAGGCCGATCGTCGGGCTGACAGACGCCGGTGACCTTCTCAAGCCGATGATGATCAGGGAGCCGCTCGTTCGCCATTGTCTGCCAACTTGCCCTCTTCGCCAACCAGGGGCTTGCAGCACTCATATGAAGCCGCGCTACCTTGGCTTGAATCCTTACTAAGCTTTGCTTGCCTTGGCCCTCATGCTTCCGACCCCGCTGCCTTCTCACGCTTGTTGCTACTGTGGACCCTCAGCGGTGTTGCGGGCAAAACCACATGCTTCAATACTAGTATCTGCAGGAGGGGTACCACAGCTTTCACTCCCAGATACACCAGCCGCCTCCCCTCTCCCGCAACACTTGACCTCCTGACGCTGCAGCTTCTCGGCTCCCAGGTGCTTGTTTTGAGCAAGCGGACGGAAGCTCTTGCCCAGGAAGGCATGTGCTGAGGCTGGGGCGCCGGCAAAGGGGACGGTGCTGGGAAACATGACGGCAAACTCGGAGCAGGAGAGCAGCTCGCAACATGCGCTGTCCGCACCCATCGCGTCTTTGCAAGCGAGCAAAACAGCGTTAGAGCTCTGACTCTAGCTCATTCGAGCACAGGAAGATCAAGGCCGAGGAGCTTCTCGCATTGCCGACAGGACAAGGAATCGAATAATACCAGAGGACGGGGCCATGCTCTCGCTCGCTTCCTTCCGGTGGTGGCTCGTATCGACCACAAATAAAGCGATGGGACTGTCATCACAGAGAACGTTTGCAATAAGGCGCCCGTAACGAGGTGTGCCGCGAGAACGCAGCGAGGGAGGCCGTTGGACAGAAGTCTTCTCCTTCTCTTCGCTTCTCCTCATCCTTGCCAGTCTTGCGCTCTCTCACAATGCTGCATGTAGACATCTCGGAGACGGGCACCTGAAATTATACCTACCAAAGAAGCCCGAGAGTCGAAGGGAGCATAAAAACGGCGGTGTTGCCGTCCAATCGCTTGTGCACACCTACCATCTTACCTATTTGTGTGTGGACCACAC
Source organism: Rhodotorula sp. PL61-2 (assembly GCA_028828645.1). Classification (NCBI taxonomy): domain Eukaryota; kingdom Fungi; phylum Basidiomycota; class Microbotryomycetes; order Sporidiobolales; family Sporidiobolaceae; genus Rhodotorula; species Rhodotorula sp. PL61-2. Next base: position 8,729 of record JAPZQE010000129.1, read on the forward strand.
ATTGTGCGCATTGTTGTTAACCTTTCTGGCCTATTGGCTTAGATCAAGTGTAGTATCTGTTCTTACCAGTGTGATTACTGGTAGACCCCCATCGGGGGTCTCATTCAATCACATTAATCTTTAGCCGCCGGTGCGGCCAGTTCTTGGGCTTGCCCTCCTGGCCGCCGCGATGGCCCTCGCACTCCACTCCCGCTTGGCGCTGTCGGGCTTCCCCGATTCTTCTTTTTTCTTGCTGAGCCTCCTGGCTCGCCTTCTACGCCTTGCTGCTCAGCTCTGGCCCCGCTCTGCGCTCAACGCTTTGCTGCTGGCAGCTCTGGCCCCTCCGCTGTCTCTGCTGCAGAAGGGCGCGCGAGCAAGCGTTGACACGCTCGTCTCCCCAGCCTGTTCGAAATGGCTAGTCTGCCGGGCCATGGAGGTCAGCGTACATCTTGCAATTGCCGGAGCGCCGGGGGAGTCACGCGAGGCTAGAAAGAGGAAAGCGACGTGAAACTAGCACAAGCAGCTTAGCAGGGATGAGGCAGCGCAAGTAAGGTTCCCCCCTTCTTCCGGTAACCCCGGGGTACCAGCACTTAGCATGGAAGGCCGAACGGGAGAACAGAACAGGACGGCGTGAAACAGAGCGCAGGGTTACGAAAAGGGAGAACAGAAGGCGGTTGGCCGTCCGTGCTGCATGCCTCCGCTGAACAAGGCCGGTGTCCTTAACAGGCGCATTGTAGCTCGTCCTTGTCAAGTGACAGGGCGCAACGGCTACAATCCCTGCAGGAAGTCCGCCAGCCCCGTCCCTCCGGCCTTGGCCTCCGTCTCGCGCTTCTTCTTCGCCTCCAGCAGTTCTGCGAGGCCCGACGGCTGCTTGAGCCGCTTGCGCTTTTTCGAGGCCGATGCGGTGGTGGTGGAGGTGGCGGGGGAGGCGGATGAAGAGGGAAGAGGGGAAAGAGAGGCGGAGGCGGATGAGGAGGCGGGAGTTGTTCGGGCGGATGACGCGCGAGAGGTCGGCTCTGAGGGTGACTTGGCGCGCGTGATGGTTCGGTGAGGAGAAGTCGGGCGAGACGTGGTAATCACGGGAGGTTTGGCGGAAGTCGAAGGTGCATGCGAGGGAGCGGGTTTCGCGGGGTGCTTTGCGCGGGGCGGAGCTGGCTTCGACGCCGATGGCGCGGGAAAAGCGCTACCGTTACTGCTGCCAGCCCGCCCCGCTTGCGCCTGCTTCGATGCCATCGCGGCGAGCGCCGTCGGGTGGAGTGCCTCGTCTCGCCGCTTCACCTCGACTCGCCGATGCTTCTTGACCCGCTCGAACGCCGCCTTGCCCGCTGCCCGCCCTGGCGTAGCGCTCGCCTCGCCGTCGCGCACCCGCCTACTCGTCGCGCCGCACCGTCGCAAGTCGCCCACAGCTCGCCTCGCTCGGTCCAATAGCTCGCGTGAACGCCACCGATGAGCTCGGCGCGGCACCACAAACACTTGGTGACGAGCGCACTCGCCTGGGCCGGCTGGACGAGCGAGGAGAGTGCGTGCGATGCGGAGGACGAGAGCGGCGGGAGAGGCGCGAGGACGAGCGGGAGGCGCGAGAGGAATGCAAGCGTATGCGAGTCCAGCTGCTCTGCCATCTCTGCGAGGTCCGAAGCAAGAGTCCAGCGGCTTGCACGCGAGAGTGCTGGCGAGAGAACCAACCTTCGCTGGTTCCCCTCTGCCGCCATCTCCCGCTGTGACTCTCTGCTTCTGGCTTGGCTGGGACGCGCGTGACTAAAGCTGGATTTGCTCAACGCCTTGCGCCGCCTGCTTCCGCTTTCCGCACGAGAGCGGTTCGTCCGTCCTGCCTCCTGTTCGCCCTCGTCTCGGCGCTCGTCCCCCATGCGTCTCCTGCTCGTCCAAACGTGCTCGATCAGCTGCTGCTGCGAGCACCGCGTGGTGGATGAACGTGGGCAGCGGTCTGAGCGTACGGTAAAGGGACTATGCCTTCTCCCCCCTCTCGTCGCACGTTCCTCCTCGTTTGCACATCGCGTGCTGGCCCCGCAACGAGGTAACCAAGTTGGTGTTGTGCGGAAGCAACGGACAATAGGTGCAGTCTGTGTGGCCTTGCATTCCGCTCCTCTGGCTCCGGGAAGAGTGGCGTCTCCCACTCGTGAGGACGACCCGCTGTGCTTCCCGCCACGCGCTGCGCTCGCCCAACCAGCTCGTGACATCGCGACTTTCGCACACCGCCCTCGACCGAGCTGAGACGCTGGTTTAGCCTCGATCACAGCCGGGAAGAGGAGTCATCCTCCCCCTCCTGGCGTTCCTTCCCCTCCCCGCTTCTTTCTCACCCCGTTCCCTCTGACAGTCGGTCCCCGCTGTGTGATCGTTCCCAGGCTCGCTCGCTGGGCCGAGATCACCTCGCCGCACGTCGGTCATCTCTATCCGCCCACCGCTCAGCTGCGTTCGCCGTCGGCCGGCATTCCCCTCTTCTCCCTCATTCGCTCCTCCTCCCTCTCCAACGTCGACGTCGTCATGCCCAAAGTCCAGACGCATTACCTCAGCACGGCGGGGCTGAAGGATAAGAACGTGCGGCACCTGTCGTGCGAGGGCGTGCGTCCTCTCCTCATGACCTCGCTGGTCCCCCATCTAAACCGGCCTCTCCCGTTGCTCCAGCTGACATGGTGCATCTTCGCCGATAACAGTGCCGCAAGCGCAAGATGAAGGTGGGCCCATCACTACCTCGAGCTGCTGCTCGTTCGTCGGCGAGCTGATTCCTCTCCCCCACCTCCCCCCATCTTGGTCGATCTGCAGTGCTCGCGCACGATGCCCTGCGTCGCCTGCGAGATGCGCGGACAGGACTGCGTCTGGCTCGACTGCAAGCCTGCGTGCGTTCCCCTTCCTCCTCTCCCTCCGTCCTTACGCTCACTCCCCCCCCCCCCCCTCGCACGCCACGCTGCACAGCCACGGGGCGATGCAGGCGTCGCTCGAAGGAAATCACGCCGAGATCATCCGCCTCGAAAAGGTTATCAGGCAGCTCCAGGCGCTTCTCGTTGAGCGGGATGGCCGGCCGTTCCCGCTCCCTCCCATCGGCGCCCCGCCCACTCCGCCGTACAACCTCGACGGCTTGCCTCTCCCGTCGCCGCCCGCCTCGTCGCACGTCCCGCGCATCTACGAGCCGCCCGCCTCGTCGCACGTCCCGCGCATCTACGAGCCGCCCGCCTCGTCGCACGTCCCGCGCATCTACGAGCCGCGCGGCCGCTCCGCTTCGCAGGCCGTTTCGCCGCCGACGGATCCGTCCTGGACGACGCCGACTCGCTCATATTCGTCGCCGTCGACCGCCTTCCCCTCTCACCCATGGCCCGCTCAACCCCCTCTGTTTGCCGCTGATTACCGCCCTTCGTATGATGCGACCGTCTCGTACGCAACCGTGCTTCCTGCCCCTGCACAGCAGGCTCAGCCCGCCGCAGTCTCGCCCACCTCGCCCGTCTGGTCCGGCCCGCACTCGCGCTCCGCGACTTGGCCCGCCTCGGCGCCCGCATACACGCATCACACGGGCGACACGCTCTTCCTCCCCTCATCGTCGTCTCCTGTCGAGGTGGAGGAGCATGCCTCGTTCCGCCCTTCGCCAT